>JABSMT010000255.1:0-10890 GCA_018902335.1 Eumacrocentrus americanus | reverse complement strand
AATATAAATCACCGAAGAAAAGAATTCGTTTGAAAGCGCGAAGAGAAAAAAAATTACAATGATATATTACCAAATCTCTGAGTGAAGCTATCACAAGACCATACTCATCAGTAGGATGTTTGTTAATTAATTTAGTTGCTAGATCTAATTACTGGTGTATGTTCATTCTAATTATTTACATTTTTTTTTAAACGCTTCGATTAAAAATAATATCTCGTGACCGGTTACCGGTATTGCAAAAGACAAAACATATAGGCCATTTAAATATTACAAAGGTCGATAAACATTCGTGCTGAATATGACTTGAAGCCAAACCAGATAAATTGATTTCTTATTGTGACATAACTAAATAATTTACATTCGAATATAATTCCAGTTGCTAGTGGTGCAAAAGTGCAAAAATAGCCAAACGTCAATAGTAGTCATTACATCGAGTAATTTATGGAAAAGTAGTGCTTAGGAGGGGGAGGCATGAATAGATCGATATATCATTCATCATTGATAATGTTTGGTAAGTTTAAAATGTACCGACAACCAGACTTTATGCACGGACTATAAATATACCGTACCCTGTACACACATACATCTCACTACACTGACTCATCATTTTCCCTAGGAAAATAATTAGCGTTCAATAATGATCCATTCCATTAAGACATTATCGTGAATGCTGATAATTATATGATCATTGTTCCTTTTTACTCATGTAAGAGTCGTTTTGAAGAACGCACAACAATACATCAGACAAATTGATAAAGGAACAGAAACTCACGTCGAGGATTTACATTGCTGATTGGGAAAGTCATAGCATCACGTGTCTTCTTCCTTTTATGCGATTCACTAGATTGCAGATCTTTAATGCAGGTCCAAGCTTCAGGCCCATATACTTCATCATCATGTCTGAATTGAGAAGAAGCAGGGCCTTGCCATCGATTTCCTAGTCATGAGAAGCAAATCAATTCAGTATGTTCAATTTTGTAGAACCAAATAAATAGAAATAATCCAACAATTTAACTTACGTGTTTACGAAATAGGTCAGCGTGTAATCCAAGAGCTGGATCAGTTATTCCAATGTAGTGAATCACATCCTCAATTGTCCACTCTGCTGGTTCTGTCGAGGAAATTCGATTCGCTGGACTCTCTGATTGAGTCGTCGATGTCGCAGCTTCCAGTTCTAATAATGAATGATAAATGCATTGGATTTTTATTCAATAAGAAAATGGGTCATGATATTGATTGATAATATTCGAATGATCCTTCAGTCTACGATTAAACATATGTATTTACCTGGTACTGATTTCCTGGGCTGTTTAGCAGTAGCTGGTACAGTCACAGTCAAATCAATGCTCGTAGTCCCTGGTGTTTCTTGACTCTTGTGTTTCTTCCCAACAGCTGACGAGGGCTGTGTATTTTCCGAGGACCACCGGCGCTTTTCAGCAGGAGGATTATTGTTCTCCTCTCTCTGCATCGTAGCTGACTTCTGAGGACACTTGTCACAGGGTTCCTGCCTCTTAAAAAGCATCCTTTCGCAGGCACAAAGGTCTTCCAGCTGTCGCCTGATGTAAACGTAGAAGTCGTCTTCCTCCAAAAACACAGGCAGACGTACTGACGTCGGTTTACTCTCCAGTGTAAGAGTTATAGATTCGCCTTCGCCGCGTTTCAGCAGGCTCAGCATCTGTCGAGGGCTCATTGCAGCCATCAGGAACGTTTGGAAGATGTCCCTGACGACGTTCAAGATAGTCCCACTTCCAAACTGCGAGGGCATCGCCTTGACTTTTTTAGGATCGAAGTATGGACCACAAGAGCAATTGTGATTTACATAGACAGTAACATTGTCCAAAGCGCGTGGCTTATTATTGGCTGTGCTAGTATCTGGCTCTGTGGCAGGCTGCGGTGGTGCACTAGAACCAGCTGGACTCACCAAAGCCACTGCTGGCTCGCCACTAGCTCCATTTCCAGACACAGCCATCACTGGAAGGACGTTGCTCGTCCTCGACTTGAACCTATTCTGTCCAGTGGCTTTTTGTCGTGGTGGTTGCAGTGGGTGACCACTCTTGAAGCACCAACCCGCTGGGAAAATGTCCCGTGAGTCATAACGACACCAGTAATCAAATGCTCCTCTCCATCCATCAAACGTTATATGAATCATGTCATCCTTTACAGCACCCACAGTCGCAGTGCAAATTAACTGGGGATTTTTCTTGTCAATTGCTTCGAGTTTGTGACCAATCTCGAATGTGTTTATACGTGGAGTTTTGGGTTCACGTTTAAAGACTTTTCCTGGAGCCATTTCTGCGCCATTTAATGTTTTTAATAGAAACATTGGCCAACTGGAAGCATTCATTCGGAAGCCCAATGGAGGTTGTAACATCCCACCAGATTTTTCGCAATGACCAATTGGATGGATCTCATTGCTGTCCACTAATCGCCAGAAATCATTTTTATTGTCTGAACCATCTAGACGTAGTCTTAAACGTGGTCCCAGGACACCTACAACAGTTGCTATGCACGTTGACGTTAAATTTCTGGGATCTAGTGCCTCCAGTTTCATTCCTATTTTAAATTCGTTCGTCGGAGGTGCTACATGCTGCTTGAAACATTCCGCAGGTGCCGCAGAACTATTGGTTTCTTTTAGATAAAGATCCCAGTCGAAGGTTTGGTAAGTTTCGTACTGGAATGGGCCAGTAGAGGTTGATGGAGCATGGGATATATTAGTTTGATTGTTTGTCGAATTAGCTGAGTTGCTCGTTCCATTGTTTGTGGAAAATGACTGGGATATTGTGCCACTACTGCTAGGAAGTCCTGATGGGGCTGGAGAAGCTGCTGGTGATGGTTGTTCACTTGAATCTACATAAAAAAATAGTTCTTTTAGTATATGTACGATTAGTTTTTTTTGGCAATAATAAACGAATAAATAGAACCAGATATACATACTTTTCTTTGCATCTGACTGATTTTCTTTTTTCTGGTGTTTATTTAAACAGAATGATGAGCAAAAGTCTTTGGTAGGGCCATCCTTTTGCTCCAATCTTACAGGTGACCCCCTGATAACGTTATCACATTGAACACAAGCTCCACGAACATAAGCCTTTCTGAATTCGGACAGACAAGTCTCCGAACAGAATTCTTTCTTTCCATGCTGAGTTGGCAAAACATATTTGAGGGGCTGTTTAGTTTCACCACACCATGTGCACGAATGCTTGGATTTTGGTGGGCGCCCAGGACCTAAAACACAACATCATTATAATTAATTATTTGTAAACAAAAAATTCAAATTTTCATTTTAAACAACCAAAACTCAAGAATAGGGTTAACTTATTATCTAACACAATGTTTTACCTCTCATTTTGCTTTGCATCGATGACATACTCGTCTGATCGGCAACAATACACCGTAAATAATCTCAAGATATCAAACGTGACATGATAAATTCAACAGAATCAGCAGAAATTGTAACCATGTTTGCATTTATACCGACAAAAAAAAAACTATATATATTTCGGCAATCGTGAATGCGCGCAAAATTAACCTTCAATCATCATCTTAAATGATTAATAAACAATAAATGGGGAAAGTAATCAAATACGAATTCCTTAATTGATAAATAAATAACTCGACGATGCCGTTAAATCTCGTGAAAAACCTTTTAAATAACGACGCACAAATATAGTGGCAGACAAAAGATTATTTGTTGCGCCGCCATATTGCCTCTGGCGTCTCACTCTCTGTGTCCACGACGGCGGGAGATGATGCTATTCGTCGTCTCATATATATTTTTTTTACACATGATCGATTTAGAACGGCTGTATAGCAATATTCAACCGATGTTGATTCATCGATTAATTTAAAAAAATCATCCAGGCATGGCGAATCATTTGGTTCATCTCATTTATGTACAAAAATGTAATAAAATTCATCAATGAATAAAAACAATAAATGGGTATATATATGTATATAATAAAGCGCAAAATATGTGGTGGAGGCATGCCATTTACGCGAATTGACAAAAACGCGACGATAGCCTGCATTACCGATTCACTCGAGTTCGACGTTAGGCCAGGAGATGGCGGTCGTGAGCCGTCTGCCTGAAGCAGGGCTTCTCAACGTAGAAGTATGAACACAATCGTAAACCCACCAAAAAGAATGCTTGGCTGGTGTAGCTACGGTTAAAGGCCATATTGGAGCATAGGATCCCAGAAACAGAGGAAAAAAATCGTAAACCCTAAAATAACTTTTTTAACCACCCCCCAATGGTGAATAACTACCAGTAAAATTTTCCAGTAACCTTGTTCTTTATCATTCGATATGCATTGTTACCGTATTACGCATGGTTTTTTTTTTATATAAATCAGAAAATTCAAACGGATAAACTGAAGATTCGATACCGTGTGCACCAAAAAACATGTTGAATTTATTCTATTAAGTTCTTAAATGTTAAATGTTAAAAAATGTCATGTTAAAAAACATGTTGAATTTATTCTTTTGATTAAGTTCAGAAGATATTGTCTCTTGCTGGGCCTATAACAACAGAATGTTTATGTCTCTCTAATAGTCTAATAGAACATTAGTGACAGAACAAACACTAAGTACACCAGGCGAATGTCTCCAGGCTAATACATGAGATCGAAAGAGATAGCAGTGGTACCGCAAGCAAGTGCCTTTAAGAAAATGCATGAGAGTAAGAGAGAACGCAGGACATAGTACACCCTTATACTTACTCAACTACCTGACCGTCAGGCCCGAGTGTCAGGCCAGGAAAATGAGGAAAAGTATGACTTGACTAATTGCAGTCAATCCTAGTCCATTGACTGCAATTAGTCAAGTCAGTCAGTCAGTCAGTCAGTCAGTCAGTCAGTCAGTCAGTCAGTCAGTCAGTCAGTCAGTCAGTCAGTCAGTCAGTCAGTCAGTCAGTCAGTCAGTCACGATAGAACTGTGCCGAGTCCACTGACTAGGATTGACTGCAATTAGTCAAGTCAGTCAGTCAGTCAGTCAGCAAGTCAGTCAATCAGTCAGCCAGCTACGATAGAACTGTGTCAGAACTGTGTGTGTGTTTTGTTACTTATCGCTTAATGATCGAATTTCACTTTTTGTTAGTTAGCACCTCATCCAAACATTTTCGGGAATCTCAAAATTGGAATCGATACGTTTTCGTTAGATCACGATATTTGACATAGACTTATCGCTTGATGATCGAATTTCACCTTTTGTTAGTTAGCACCTCATCCAAACATTTTCGGGAATCTCAAAATTGGAATCGATACTTTTTCGTTAGATCACGATATTTCACATACACTTATCGCTTGATGATTAGTAGTTTTTGTTTAATGAAATTTTTATAATAGGGATTGACAATTTCATCGAAATGGATGCTAAAATAATATCAGGATGGTAGGAAGTATAGGGAGTTACTTCTTCTGGACCTCAGGGACCACTGACTTTCTTCCTCATCATGTTTTCCTGGTCAAACTTCTCAAAAATCAGAGTACACAGGTCTGGGCTGTCGAATTTCATCGCAGAAAATGCTGAAATGGTATCAGGATAGTAGGAGTTATGAGGAGTTACTTCTTCTATACTCGCCTGTGCGTTCCGTCCCCCTCTAGAACAGAGGGGTTACAGTAGGACCCGCAGATCCAAGGAGGCTCCGCTGCGAGAAGGTACGCAATCAGACTTGACCACAGACAGCTCAAGGAGCATTCTCAAATCTGTGGCCCAGGACATCTCACATGTCAGGGTTTCTCCGCAAGGCCGACCTCCGGCCCTCTATGTCCGCCCTGGCGGATTGGATAAGACCAGCACAGACCATAGTAGGGCATCGTGCGGGGCTCGCAAGTACTAATCATAGACAACGGCAAGCGTTGAACCAGTGAGACGCCCACCTACCAGTCAAGTCAGTCAGCAAGCCAGTCATGATAGAACTCTGCCGAGTCCACTGACTATGATTGAGTTATGGCGACGAGTTGGATATCTTGCGGATTGGTAGAGTCTGTCTGTATTTTTTAAATTAATTTCCAGTAGTTTATGGCGACCGGGTGGATATCTTGCGGATTGGTAGAGTCTGTCTGTATTTTCTAAATAAATTTCCAGTGGTTTATGGCGACGAGTTGGATATCTTGCGGATTGGTAGAGTCTGTTTATATTTTTTAAATTAATTTCCAGTAGTTTATGGCGACGAGTTGGATATCTGTCGGGTCAGTTTAGCTGAAACTATCTGTCGATCTTTGGACCAGTTATTTGTCCTTGATTTGCAGTTTATAGACGGCTGGAGAATTAAAGTCAATGAGGGGGTTGTCATTTGACACTTAGGGGATGTTGAATAAATTTGTTAGGGGTTAATTAGGTAATCTGATTTATTTTACAATTTTTAGAAGTGTTTCGAGGCCTTCAAATAAATTTATAGTGCACTTTTGTGCTTGTTGTCAATCAGGGGTAGTTATTCACCATTGGGAGGTGGTTAAAAAAGTTATTTTAGGGTTTACGATTTTTTTCCTCTGTTTCTGGGTTCCTATGCTCCAATATGGCCTTTAACCGTAGCTACACCAGCCAAGTATTCTTTTTGGTGGGTTTACGATTGTGTTCATACTTCTACATTGAGAAGCCCTGCTTCAGGCAGACGCGCGGGCTCACGGCCGCCATCTCCTGTCCTAACGTCGAACTCGAGTGAATCGGTAATGCAGGCCATCGTCGCGTTTTTGTCAATTCGCGTAAATGGCATGCCTCCGTCCAATGATCTATCGATCCTCAATCAATAAAAAGTTCTTCTGACCCTCTGTTGGCAAAGTAACTAGCTTATTCTTCATCTCTTCTTCATTTATCAATTTTATCATTAATTTATCTTAATAATTTGTTTCTTTTTTCTTGCAGACGTCTTCGGATGTCGCAGGAATCAACTAAATGATTAATTCCTTGAAAGAAGAAATCCAGGATTTCGAATGAGGGCCAGAGACTCCCTCGTGTACACTCCAGTGTCGCTGGGTCCAGACACAGACGATGAGGACACACTAGTCAACGAAGAAATCTATAATAATGGTAAATAAAGAATTATAATATTTTTTTTTCAATACGTAGAATCAATAAAAATAATTGGAATTAAGTTCTTTGAAAGACCTATTAGTGTGCTGAACGTACACACACGTCAAGTTAAATAAATGCAATGGAATTAATTGCACGACAACGACGACGAGGAAGAGCAGGGCTAGGTGGAGGTGACTGGCCTTCTACCTTGCCAAGCGAGTCTCACGACTGGCCTTTTCAGACAAGAAACGCTTTATGTACCTCCTCTCTTGAATGACTCATCCAGTCGTCTCAGCTTCCGAATATTTCAATATTACTATACTTTGCGGAGGAGGCAAAAGAGAAACGGGTGTGGCAACTGCGAAATATATATCGACAGGTCTCCATTTTCGTCGATGACGAATATTTCACATCCCACGAATTTTTAATCTAATCGTCAAGGCCAGGAACGTTTTTGCCTTTTTAGAAGCATTTCAAAAGCTAAAAAAGAAAGACTTTAGTTATCACACATGTACTTTCTATTGCATGAAAGACACACTAATTGGGTCATAAAAAAATTGATGAATAAATTCTTTCTCATATTCCAATGGATGTGGAAAAAAATGAGGATTATAGTTTGAATCTAATAATTACCTGATGAATTCATTCATAGAATCATTTGTCGTAATTTTAGTCTCTTGAGAATTAAATACTTATATATCTCGATAGAGAGCTAGCTGGCAATGTAATGATTATAAATAGAATCGCTGTGCTATGCCAATTACATCGACAGTTCCCTTCGTGAATCGATAATGGCTTTAATGCACACACGCTGCTCGAGGTCAGAACGGAATAGCATATCACGACTTGAAACCCCTCGAGGTGCGCCTCTCTTCACTGTGATAACTGTTATCGTTATATGCCTGGCGCCGTCTGAACAGTTCTATTAATTTCTTAATCGCTTCCTTGCGGACGTAGTTCCGCCTTGATAGAGAAACAATCAAGCAAAATGATATATATCTGAAATGAAAAATTAAAAAGATATATGAATACGATCTTATCTGAGAATTTTTTCTGGAATTTTTCGTCCAAAAATCTTTTATCTCTATAGCTGTAGAATTAAATCGCACTCACGTTCACGTTGTAATCGTGCTTTCCAACGATGTAAATTAAAAGAAAGCAAACACATCTCGGAGAGTAGAGCTCTGATGGTGTTTGTACCAGCCCGCGAAAGAAAAGGCAATAACGGTCATTCTCTCCTCTCTGCATCATCATCATCATCATCAACATCTCCCTGGGATATTTCATATGCTGGACACGTATACCTAGTGCATGTGTCCCTTCACAAAACCGTTTCCGCGCCGCAGATGGATCGGCTCAGCACCATCATACCTACACAAGATCTATCTTGAATCTTGAACACGTATAATCCACGTTTTTAAATCAGAGCGAAGAAATTTAACAGAAAGACACAGCCTCAACTGAAATCAGTAAACAAAGGTGCAGGGGATGTCTCTGATCTTTATCGACCATTGGAGATTTCACTAAATCTCCAATCTCCAAAGATCGACAAGAAAAAAAAGCAGACGTTTTACCTGAAATATAGAATTTCCTATTCCAAACAAAAAAGATCTATTTCCATCTTAACCATTTAATCCTCCACAATCCAAAACGTCTTCATTATTCATTTCATTCATATGCCTGTAACAGGAAAAATAAAAATAAAATTAGTTTCTGGTAAAAAAGAATTTTTGAAAGGATATATTATTATACATGCGACTATACATACGAGGCGAGACTTATAGGCGGGCCATTTATCCACGATTGAAGTGTATCGGTTGAATGGAGGAACGGCACGAGGCCGGATGAATGAACGGAGAGTTGGCGAATGTCGCGAGTGGGTTCGAGTGAGACACAACGAGTGACAGAGAGAAAGAGAGAGAGTTCGAACGGCGTGGGAGCCGGCGTGGGCGAACACGGTATCTCGTGCCGTGAAGCGAAGTGTATTTCACCGCGGTGTGTGCGAATAAGAGGCAGCATGCAGACACAACCACGAGGAGGTGGAATGCACGCGAGAGACGTCGGCGTAAGGAGCTTAAGAGCAGGAGCTCATTGATATATAGATATACATATATATATACTTATATGTATGTATATATATGTGTAAAGAAAGGTAGACGGAGAGCGAGGCTGTAAGAATTGCCCATTTACACGATCTCGCCCACGTTTTAAGTGTAAAATCATTCAGGATGCACGAAGGCAATCCTTGTGACAAACATTTGACTTCATTTCCATCACTTTTTAATATGCTCTTCTATTTAGTTTAACTATAAAGCTTGTAGATAAATAATAACATAGACTTGTTTCGGAGTTGATAAATCCCCTCACAAGCTAAGAAATATTTTTTTTCTGAGGCTCATCAGACAAGAAGTTATATACAATTAATAATGAATCTTGTAGAGGCTATCGAGAACATCGTTCGTATCGATAAAAATCCACCTGATACCCCTGTCAAAATTGTATTCATCTTTCACGTCTTCTTTTTTCCCTGTGTAACACGATCCGCGACGCATCTTCGCGCCAGCAGAATGCGTGCGGCTGGAAGCCGGTAGGACAAGAATTGAAACCTGACTCTCAAGCTCCAGTTTGAAGGTGGACTCCTAAACCTTTCGTCTCTTCTTCTTTATCCCTTTCACTCTTGCACACGTTTATTATCCTGAACGTGATGATTCCACTCTCGCCCTTGAGGAGATTCCTTTGGCGTCTATAATACTCTTCGCTTTGGCCCTTAAACTCCTCTAGGGGATCTTTCAGTTTCGTCTCCAGAGTGCCCTTCAATATACATAAATACATTAACTCTCAAATGGATACCTGCTCCACAAGGTGACGTGGTCCCTTCTTTTCTACTCCGTCATGTCCATAGGTCTAGAAAATAAAAAGAAGAAAAAACGTATTAAGAGTATTAGAGAGTCTCCAATGAAGATGAAGATGGGCTCTCGAAATTCAAGAGTCAAATAATATACTTAAACTCACAGGAAGTTCCTTGATGCATATACGTATATGTGTGTAGGCGTGCCAATCACGTGCCATCGCGTCGCGAATCATTGAGATGATTTAACGCTCAACTTGTTGCTTATTCGCCCACGAGCACAATTTTCTCTCTCAACTCTTTCATTCATCTCCTCGACCGACGCATTGTCAACGCGAATTATTTGCAATCTGCGCTTGGATTGAGACTCTCTAATAGACCTAAAAGGAAGAACCAATTACTATATCTTTCAATAGTCCATGATAAATAAAATAAAATAATAAATCAAAGATAAAAAAAAACAAATACATTTCTTATATAAGGAGAAAGTTTCTGGTCTTATTTATAACTCTATATCGAGCAGTTAATTTTAATTTATCACTCGAGCATCATAATCGACCAGCTGTTGGATATATTGCAACACACCAGAAGCTATATAATACATATATAAACATGTACATAACAACCAAACTCGTCTTACCAAAGTTTTCGATATATATTTGGCGTATATATAGGAGCGCATCCCTTGCATAAACGATCCTCGCAACTGAAAGTATATACACCAGAGTAGTGGCCTGGCTTCCTCTTTTTGTCGATGGCACGATCACGTGTCGCGTCTGTGGCCCGTATAAGGCCTCAGGTGAGTGTATAAGCGTCTTCTCAGTCGTGCCTAAGACGTGCGGCTTCCTTTATTGCGCACACACTTGTTCCAGAGGAGTTTCTGATGCCTCCAATATACATTCAATGTATATACAGTGTCCCCTGGATCGAAACTATCTTCCCTCGAGATCGCGTACACTTAATTTGTCCCATGATGCTGTTATACACGGTGAAGACCTCTCTCTAGCTGTCTGCATAAATATATATATATA
>JABSMT010000244.1:0-10892 GCA_018902335.1 Eumacrocentrus americanus | reverse complement strand
TAAATACTAAATTTTTTAATTATAAATGCATTATTAATACTTCTATTTTTCCTTCAATAGCACCACTCCCTGGCCGAAAACTACCAAGAGAAGCAAGTTGGGTCGCTTCATTCATGACTTGAATTTGAGTGAAGATTATTTCAAAGCCCAGTCTGTTCGAGCGTGGTCGTCAAGGTGAAAGAGCCGAGTACTACGTGGATGTGTATGCAGATTTATGGCGGTTGTGTGGACGACGACGGGCTGGAAAAGCCTGTGTTGAACAGGCGGAGAGATGGAAGAAGAAAAAAAAAAAATATTAAAACAACAAGCAAGATGACGATAAGTTAGTGGAAGAGAGTATGAACGAAAGCACGTACGAGCCAACGAATGAGAGTAATATATACCCACATGACGTCATCGATCTGCACATTCCAAACTACCCTCCCATTAAAACAATTGTGTATGAATATGTATTGCGCACTATTTTTACGATCCTCCACTGTATGGATTATTATGCCTCCATAAAATTCTGTAAGCTGCTAGTACAGAGTGCTAGACAGAGTTTGAGAGAGTACATTTGGATTGCTTCGGAGTGCTCTATGCGTTTCACGAAGGATTTTTTCACGCCCTTCTGGCTCTTTCATATACTAGAGGAGACAGAGAAAGAGATGATGTAGTCTTGCTGCTGCTGCTACTCCATATAGCCAATCTGGCAGTTTGACGCTTTGAGAGGATGAGAAGCGAGTGAAAAGCGAAAACGAGAGATGAAACAATAGAAAAGGCAGACTACAAACACTGTTTGTTAGTACTTTCATTCCTTTTCCATTACTTTTCTTCTGCAAAACGAAAAGGAATGAACAGAAAAAATGTCTTTATATCTATTTTTCTCTTGAGACAAAGCTACAAACCAGGGTAAATGTGTGTTGTATGCTTGACCATCTCCACGAACAAGATGAATAACTTTACGATTCGTGTCATGTTTGAATCCCTCGCAAATGGCCCTGACGAAGAAATTAAACAAAAAATCTACTTGAAGACTAAAATTATACCTAGTCTTTGTATATAAAGAAGAGAAAAAACACGACGAAGAGCGAGATGATCTTCAAGACGTGTTTACCCATGCTAGGGAAGAATTCTGCATGTAGTTTTTCAACTGCTTCCAGTATAGTATTTTACGATGTTTTACGCGAGACTCTTGAGAACATCTCACCACATTTTCTCCTCTTTCTTCCTTTTCTCAACTTATACGGCTCCACAACATCGTTATTACAGGCGCCAGCGTCAAGATCCATCGGCGATAACATCCGAAAGAAAAAAATTTATTACACTACGTGCTCGTTGCCTCGAAACTACTTGATCAAGTCACTATACTCGTTGCTCATTAATTATCGCTTGGAATTTTAGTTTAATTTATGATAATTTCATGTTGTTCGTTCATTGATTGTAAAATGGAAGTAAACATGAATTTTGTCTCTTTGCAGACATACTCTGGCCTCTTCTGCGTCGTCGTCAATCCTTACAAGAGGCTGCCGATATACACAGAGAAGATAATGGAGCGATATAAGGGTATCAAGAGGCACGAGGTACCACCGCACGTCTTCGCCATCACGGACACCGCCTACCGTTCCATGTTACAAGGTAATGTGTGTCGATAAAACCCCCTCGATACTTCTTCCCCCACATCAGATTCATCGAGATCACAATATTAGCATAAATAAATTCATAATTCACTACATACTAGTATACAAAGACGGAGTCACTTGGGAATGTTGAGTGTGACGAGATCAAGTTGTTTAATAACTAGTTCCTTTAGAAAATTCATCATTATACCTTCTTCACGCCTCTTTACACTTTTAGTTATGCTTCGTTATACTTTTCCTTATTTAATCGTTATCAGCTATAAATTTCTTGTGGAATTCACAGAATGCCTTTGTTAGCTGCTTATCAGTTGCGTGTTTAACGCTCACAGTAGACAGTAATAACATTCATGGAATTTCTCACGGTTTAGCAGAGGAAGAATGCGTGAAAATTGGAGACTCAAGAGGCCCGAGGTTATCATCATCTGTTGCGTGTGGAGATGATCCGGCATAAAGATGAAAATAGAGAATAGATTGGTTATTTTATTTGATTTGTCTGGCTGTTACTGGTTTTGCAATCGTAGAAATAAATATTTCGCGTGGGATTCACCCAATGCAAGTGTGCTCTAGCCTTGCTCGAATTCTTTGTGACTTCCTCCCCCATCATTCCTCACACGCGTCTGACTATGTAATATGAGTGTAATAATGTGTCTGATGACTCATCAATCTGACTAATTCAAAAACAATGTCAAATGTAATTAAATAGAGAATCTCGTGTATTTAATGTGTTTCTAATGCTGATTTTTCGTGCTTTCAGATCGTGAGGATCAGTCAATTTTGTGTACTGGCGAGTCTGGCGCTGGTAAAACAGAAAACACGAAAAAAGTAATCCAGTATTTGGCTTATGTTGCTGCTTCAAAACCCAAGTCAAATGCTGTAAGTCATCGGGATCTTTTCAGTCTCATTGAAAGAATTATTTCAAAGTTACTCAGTGAGTGCATAAAAGAAAAATTGCAAGCATCAGCAGCCAGTTGACTTGACAGCTGATGCATCAAATAGCGAATCGTAGCCAGCGAAATTCGAGACGTTTGATTATCTTTTGCCAACACTTGGTCGAGTACAGTTGTATTGCACATTGACGTGCCTATGATCGGGATTAAAAGAGCCAAATCACAAAACACTTTCTGATTGAACCTCGTTGTTACTCTGGAAATTCTGACCTCAATCGCTAGATTTTTATCATGAAATAGTCTTTGGTCAATGACAAAATTTGTTACAAACGTTATTTCTGACGTTAAGCGGTAAAAGGAGATAAGTCAAAGAATTATCAAAAATTTTGGACATTTACATTTTTCAAAATATCTCGGAAACTATAGGAGATACAATAAAATCTCATGAGACCTTTTTTGTAGGAAATTAAATTCTCTACAAAAAAGGTATAATGCATTTTTGTCGTATATTGCATAGTTCTCGAGCTATAGTTAATTTTGTGAGAGATTTTAATAAAACTTTTTGATTGATTTATCTCCTTTTACCGCTTAACGACAGATTTGTGAATGATTTAGTTCAATCGAGTTTACAAAATAATATCAGTAGAGATCGTAGAACCTTATTTGGACACAGCCTCCGTCGTCCATAGTCACTATGAAGCTAAAGAGCTGAAGGGGCTTAGTTTATTTTGTACAAGCATATAAACTTCACGCGACGACCTGATCTGTCTATTCCTGTACCAGTTTCTGTCCATGATCAATTGGATTGTGGGACTGTCGGTTCACGTTTCGCAATCGATCGACGATCGCTGCATCCGATCGCTCTCGGCACAGAGAGTGATTGATCCAGGTCAAGAATCTCTCGATACGTTCCGTTCGTATTTTCTCTTTTTCCTTTTTTTATAACGAACGTATTTATAATCCTTATTGACTGAAACATTCATTCGTCAAGTCGTTTATTAAATTCCAAACATTAAATTATGATGACACTTCATTCAGTTGAATTGTTAGCTTTGCTTGAATTGCGCTGACATTGTCATTTTTTTTATCGACATACTTTTAAAATCAGTAGGTAATTCTCTGTGAGGGAAATGATTTTCAAACTTTCTCGACCTAATCTAAATTATTCTGAAGACGTACTGACCAGAGACATGTATATAAAAATAGAAACATGTATAGTCTATGCATATTTTAAAGTTAATATTGTATTTGATGGTTGATTACTTTCATTTTCGGTACTGACTCGCTGCGGCCACTCAACTAGACCCCAAGCCCGGCGTTAATAATCGTAAGTTCATAAAATAGTCACAAATTCAAATAAAGCTTAGCTCGTCTTGTTTCAATACTCTGCTTTCAAAAAAGAAAAAAAAAAAGAAAAAAAAATTCTGTGTGTTCCAAATCATATTTGCCCAATTTTATATACATAAAATATTTAAATGCCCTATCTAGATGTATTAATTCATTTGAAATAGACTAATTGATCGATCATGTCACTAACGTAAAATATGCTTTTAACATTTATCTGCTACCTGTGGATCCAGGGGACTGGAAGCACCACGGAGAAATTTGCGGTAATTATTAGATTATAGGTGTGAAAGTATAATTATCATGCATGCTCTTCTCATCTACATTTGCCAGACTCATTTAAAAGTTAATTAGTTCGTGACCTTTGCAATAATTACGAGTCTGACATTAAATTATTAATAAAAGTCTATTCAGTAAATCGACAATTTTATTAGCTTATTTTTTTATTTTTTATTCATTTATATTTGTTTCAATTTGTCCAAAATCTTCAATGTATATTTTATCCCCGCCATTGCTTGCATGCTTTATGAACGTAATTTAATTAATAACCGCAGTGATCGTTTCATGGAAGTATATTGCAGCATTTCATTCACATGATAAATTACATGAAATTAGTCTTGCAGACAGGGTGTGTCTGCTCGCTTTTTCTTTGTTCAAAGATAGCGTTAAATGCTTCTTGGGAAGTGAGTTCTCATGTATTGAGACATGTTACATACTGATAAATCCAATGAGAATAAATAACACTTTTTGATAACTGAATTATCAGCTATTCTCGGTCCTTGACTCTGCAAAATTCTCAGAACGATCACCTGTGAGGTTACTTTTTTTTGCACGAAAAACCGCAACATTGTCATGATCAGTTACCTGGTCAGTTACTCATCCAATTCTTTTCTCACGATAGGGTGAACTGGAGCAACAACTTCTTCAAGCAAATCCAATCTTGGAAGCCTTCGGAAACGCGAAGACCGTGAAGAATGACAATTCATCAAGATTCGTAAGTCACTACCTACGTCAATCTTTTTTATTTAAACATCCCACAACATAACAACGTTTTCTGTTAATTCCCACAGGGAAAGTTCATCAGAATCAACTTTGATGCCTCTGGATACATCGCTGGGGCAAACATTGAGACATATCTGCTCGAGAAATCTCGAGCTATACGACAGGCAAAGGACGAGAGAACTTTCCACATATTCTACCAGTTGCTGGCTGGCGCCTCTCCAGAGCAGAAGAAGGAATTCATACTCGAAGACCCAAAGCTCTATCCCTTCCTCTCAAATGGCGCTTTGCCAGTTACTGGCGTCGATGACGCTACAGAGTTCGCTTCCACCGTCAAATCCATGAACATCATGGGAATGACTAACGAAGACTTCTCCTCAATCTTCAGAATTGTCTCTGCTGTAATGCTCTTTGGGTCAATGCAATTCAGACAAGAGAGAAACTCAGACCAAGCAACTCTACCTGACAATACAGTAGCTCAAAAAATTTCGCATTTATTGGGCTTGAGTGTCACTGAAATGACAAAGGCTTTCTTGAAGCCGAGAATCAAAGTTGGCCGTGACTTTGTGACTAAAGCTCAGACGAAGGAGCAGGTTGAGTTTGCAGTGGAGGCCATCTCTAAAGCCTGCTACGAGAGAATGTTCCGTTGGCTGGTGAACAGAATCAATAGATCGTTGGACAGAACAAAGAGGCAAGGCGCAAGTTTCATTGGTATTCTCGATATGGCTGGCTTCGAAATCTTCGAATTGAACTCTTTCGAACAGCTGTGCATAAACTACACCAACGAGAAGCTCCAACAGCTCTTCAATCACACGATGTTCATTCTCGAGCAAGAGGAATATCAACGTGAAGGTATCGAGTGGAAGTTCATTGACTTTGGCCTGGATCTTCAGCCGACAATTGACTTGATTGACAAGCCTATGGGTGTGATGGCCCTGCTTGATGAGGAATGTTGGTTCCCTAAGGCTACTGATAAGACATTCGTCGAGAAGCTCGTTGGCGCCCACAGCGTTCATCCGAAATTTATGAAAACAGATTTTCGTGGCGTCGCTGACTTTGCTATCTGGCATTACGCTGGCAAGGTCGATTATTCTGCTGCCAAATGGCTGATGAAGAACATGGACCCATTGAACGAGAATATCGTAAGTTTGCTGCAGGCATCGCAGGATCCATTTGTCTGCCATATCTGGAAGGACGCTGAGATCGTGGGAATGGCACAGCAGGCTCTCACTGACACGCAGTTTGGTGCGAGGACTAGGAAGGGAATGTTCAGAACCGTTTCTCAGTTATACAAGGAGCAATTGGCTAAGCTTATGGTAACACTTAGGAATACAAACCCCAACTTTGTACGTTGTATCATTCCTAATCATGAAAAGAGAGCTGGCAAGATTGATGCTCCTTTAGTGCTTGATCAGCTGAGATGCAATGGAGTGTTGGAGGGAATTCGTATCTGTCGTCAGGGATTCCCCAATAGGATTCCTTTCCAGGAATTCAGACAACGTTACGAGCTTTTGACACCTAATGTCATTCCTAAGGGCTTCATGGATGGTAAAAAAGCCTGTGAGAAGATGATCCAGGCCTTGGAACTCGATCCAAACCTCTATCGTGTCGGTCAGTCAAAGATATTCTTCAGGGCTGGAGTGCTGGCACATCTTGAGGAAGAAAGAGACTACAAGATAACCGACTTGATTGTGAACTTCCAGGCATTCTGTCGTGGCTTCCTAGCCAGACGTAACTACCAGAAACGTCTTCAACAGTTGAATGCTATTCGTATTATTCAGAGAAACTGTGCTGCGTATCTAAAACTACGTAACTGGCAGTGGTGGAGGCTGTACACGAAAGTGAAGCCTCTTCTTGAGGTAACTAAGCAAGAAGAAAAGTTGACACAGAAAGAGGATGAGCTGAAGCAAGTTAGAGACAAACTGGAGATGCAGTTACATTCAGCACAAGAGTATGAACGAAAGTATCAACTAGCCCTCGAAGAGAAAATAATGCTGGCTGAACAGCTGCAGGCTGAAGTAGAGCTGTGTGCGGAAGCTGAAGAGATGCGTGCGAGACTGGCTGCGAGGAAGCAAGAGCTCGAGGAAATCTTGCACGATTTGGAAGCACGTATTGAGGAAGAAGAGGAAAGAAGCAATGCTCTTAATCAAGAAAAGAAGAAGCTGCAGTTGAATATCAGTGATCTTGAGGAGCAATTGGAAGAGGAAGAGGCTGCCAGGCAAAAGTTACAGCTGGAGAAGGTTCAGTGTGATGGAAAAATCAAGAAACTTGAAGAAGATCTTGCACTTTCAGACGACACAAATCAAAAACTCCTGAAGGAGAAGAAACTTTTAGAAGAACGAGCCAACGATCTGTCTCAAACTCTTGCAGAAGAGGAGGAAAAGGCGAAGCACTTGGCAAAATTAAAGGCCAAGCACGAGGCTACGATCGCTGACCTCGAGGAGAGACTCCTGAAAGACCACCAGCAACGACAAGAGGTCGACAGATCAAAGAGGAAAGTCGAAACTGAAGTCTCAGACCTCAAGGACCAGCTTGGCGAACGAAAGACCCAGGTCGAGGAGTTACAACTTCAGCTAGGAAAACGTGAGGAAGAGCTGAATCAAGTGATGCTGAAGATCGACGACGAGGCAGCAGCGAAGGCTCAAGCTCAAAAAGCCCTCAGAGAACTGGAATCTCAGCTTGCAGAACTTCAAGAAGACCTCGAAGCAGAAAAGGCCGCAAGAAGTAAAGCAGAGAAGCTCAAAAGAGACTTAAATGAGGAGCTAGAGGCACTGAAGAACGAGCTTCTCGATTCCCTGGATACAACTGCTGCTCAGCAAGAATTGCGAAGCAAACGTGAGCAGGAATTGGCAACTCTGAAGAAAAATCTCGAAGAGGAAACATCAGTCCACGAAGCAACGCTTGCGGAGATGCGCCACAAGCATACTCAAGAGTTGACAGCCCTGAACGAGCAGATGGACGCTTTGAAGAAGGCCAAAGCAGCTCTTGAGAAGGCTAAGGGCTCACTGGAAGCAGAGAACGCTGATCTTGCCACAGAATTGCGATCTGTGGGAGCGAGTAGACAAGAATCAGATCGTCGACGTAAGCAGGCAGAGCAACAGTTAGTCGAGTTGAACGCCAAACTCGCAGAAGTTGAAAGAACAAAGCAAGAATTGGGTGAACGAGTAACTAAGTTGCAAACCGAAGCCGAGACAATCTCCCAACAGTTAGAGACAGCCGAATTGAAGGCTTCAGCTGCCATAAAAGCGTCTACCACATGCGAGTCACAGTTCACCGAGTTGCAGCAGCAACTCGAGGAGGAAACGAGGCAAAAGCTGGCGCTTAGCTCAAAACTACGTGCCTTGGAAAGTGAAAAGGAGAGTCTTCACGACCAGCTAGAGGAGGAAGAAGAAGCCAAGCGTGCCTTGGACAAGCAGGTGCTGGCAATGACCATACAGTTGGCCGAAGCAAAGAAACGTGGCGACGAAGAGGCGGAAGCTGCTGCTGTCCTTGAAGAAGCAAGAAAACGTTGCATGAAAGACATTGAGGCTCTTCAGAGACAAGTGGAGGAACTTCAGGCAGCCAATGACAAGCTGGACAAATCAAAGAGAAAGATTCAGGCCGAATTGGAGGACAGTACGATCGAGCTTGAGGTCCAACGATCAAAGGTCGTTGAACTGGAAAAGAAACAGAAGAACTTCGATAAGGTTCTGGCTGAAGAAAAAGCAGTGTCTGAACAATACGCTGAACAACGAGACGCTGCAGAGCGAGAGGCTCGTGAGAAGGAGACTAAAGTCTTGTCACTGACACGTGAGCTCGACGAACTGAATGAAAAAGTAGAGGAACTCGAACGTGGACGCAGAAGTCTCCAAGCTGAATTGGACGAGCTCGTGAATAATCAAGGGACAGCAGACAAAAATGTTCATGAACTGGAGAAAGCAAAACGAGCCCTGGAGTCACAGTTGGCAGAGCAACGTTCCCAAGTAGAAGAACTCGAGGACGAGCTACAGTTCACCGAGGATGCAAAACTGCGATTAGAAGTGAATATGCAAGCACTGCGTGCCCAATTCGAGCGAGACCTTCAGGCGAAAGAAGAGCAGGCTGAAGAGAAGCGTCGAGGTCTTGTTAAGCAGCTTCGTGATTTGGAAGCCGAACTCGAGGACGAGAGAAAGCAGCGAGCTGCAGCGATAGCAGCACGAAAGAAGCTGGAGGCTGACTACAAGGACGTGGAGCAGCAGCTGGAGATGCACAACAAGGTGAAGGAGGATGCATTGAAGCAGTTGAAGAAGTTGCAAGTCCAGATCAAGGACTGCACGAGAGAGACAGAGGAGGCTCGTGCAGCAAGAGACGAGCTTGCTACCAGTGCCAAGGAGACTGAGAAAAAAGTAAAGAGTCTTGAGGCTGATCTACTTCAGCTAACAGAAGACCTAGCAGGCAGTGAACGTGCTAGACGTGCTGCAGAGAACGAGCGTGATGAACTCCAGGAAGAGGTCAATAACAATGCAAACAAGGGCACATTGATGCTGGACGAGAAACGTCGTCTCGAAGCACGAATCGCCACACTCGAGGAGGAGCTCGAGGAAGAGCAGTCCAACAGTGAAATCTTCATTGATCGTGCACGAAAGGGTCAAATCACTATCGAACAGCTGACAACAGACTTGGCTGCTGAACGATCCACCACCCAGAAGCTCGAGTCCCAGAGACTGTTGCTCGAAAGACAGAACAAGGAGCTCAAGGGAAAACTCGCGGAATTAGAGACTGCTCAGCGTGCAAAGACCAAGGCGACAATCCAGGCTCTCGAGTCCAAGATCAGCAATCTTGACGAGCAGCTTGAGACCGAGGCCAAGGAGCGCTTTGCCCAGCAAAAGATCAACAGGAAATTGGACAAGAAACTCAAGGAGTTGGGCCTGCAACTAGAAGACGAGCGAAGAAATGCAGATCAATACAAAGAACAAGTCGAGAAAGCTAATGCTAGAGTCAAGACCCTGAAGAGACAGCTCGATGAGACCGAGGAAGAGCTCAGCAGGCACAAAGTTCTCAAGCGAAAGGCCCAGAGGGAAATGGATGAGATGATCGAGTCACACGAGAACCTGACACGCGAAGTAGCGAACTTGAAGAGCAAGCTCAGGTAATTTAACAATATTTATTAAAATTCTTTCAATTCTTAATAATGCCCTGAACGATTAGGTTTAATGTCGAAGACAATTTCTCATCCTGATTGTCCTGAAGTCCGAGTCCTCTGTCCCAAAAAAATTCGATGTTTCAAGTAACATTATTCTCCTTTTATTATTATTCATATACAATTATTTAGGCACAATAATGATAATTAATTTGTGTTTACAGACGAGGTGGTGCACCGATTAGTTTGAGCTCAACAAGGCTGACAAAGAGGGGATCTGTGCAGACCGGTGGCTCTGGCGACGACTCCACTACCCAGGATGAAAGTATTGACGGCGAAGAGAGTATGAATTGAAGCATGGCATACCCAATTCTATGCAATAACAACTTCCATAACGCATAATAGATTGTTTAACGAACGTTAGAGAAGAGAGAGAAAAAGCGAGCGAGCCAGAGAAGGAGGATAGAAGGAACTTAGCTAGCGAATACACACTCGTATCATTATGTGTGTTTTTCGAGGATTCAGTATATTTTGAATAGAGCGAAATAAGAAACATACGCAAAAGGGTCGAAGGTTAAATATGAATGACGACGTGTGTTCGAGTGTGCAGGTAATAGAAAGCAATTTATTTCTTTATTTTTCTTTTTCCTTTCAACTAGAAGTTTATATATAATAATACCACTTCCCACAAGATGCCATCGAGAGAAGAGAAAGTGTTAAAAAGAATGTGTACATAACTTTACAGCTTACTAACAAACCGCCGAGCGGTTTTAATGCGAAATGAATTCACAAGAACGTACCAGGGAAAAGTTGGAAAATAGGCGAGAAAAAACAAACAAACAAATTCACCAAGCAATTATGTAGGGAATGAGGAACGAACATAAAAAGACAAAATGACAAAAAAAATTCGGGGAGCAGATCTCTGCATAATTACTATTATACAAA
>JABSMT010000233.1:0-10895 GCA_018902335.1 Eumacrocentrus americanus | reverse complement strand
ACAAAATATTTTATAAAAATACTGTAGTTTATTTAAAATTTTTACTAATATAATGATTTAATTTTAGCAATGAAATTACTTCCCTTCAAATTAAAATCACTTCGAAATATCACAGTGCCAGACTAATTCCCGACGATTTATAGCCCTGAGATAATTAGAAATACTCGGCGTCAATTGAGTTTCGCACGAATTTGATTTGTAATCTTAAAATTTAAAGAAGAAATAAATTATGAGATGCCTGTGAAAATTATGAAAGTGTCAACCCATAAATATTAATTTTACTCTATTTCCACCACAATGTTGTTCTTTGATAAATACATAAATCATAGAATCATCTGGAAGACCTTTATTATAAATATATTCAATTTTTACACTGAAATAAAAATGAAAAGTGTGTTTTAAATATTTATCAGTGATTCAGACCTCAATTTTTCTTTTCTTTGAACTCAATACAGATATAACTCTGTACTCAAACAGTTTAGCCATCTTTTTCTTCAACGTCTCGATCTCTGCACGAGCTTCTATCAATTCCGTTGCGTCCTTGTCGTCAGCGTCAGCAGATTCACCATCGTCCACATCGAGCACTCCATCATCAAAAAGAATAGAGTTCTCCTTTTGTAAATTGTTTTCAAGTATTTCATCTTTACCACTTTCTTCAGTGACTCGTTGTAGCGGACGAACGAGAATTGTCGGCTTAAACGAGGCAGCTCTGAAGTTTGTATGACCTGATGTAAACATTGCTGTGGTAATTGACCCCTTGTGAGGAATGGTTCTCGTTATTTGTCGACTTGATATATCCCAGAGATTGACGGTTCCATCAGAGCTCCCTGACAACAGCGTTGTGCAATTTACAGACACTGACAAATGTGTAACATTTCCGGTGTGACCTTTATAAATAATACCACCGTCCTTTTCGCCTGGCATATGATATTCATTACCACGGGGTGGCATTCGTAAATTGAACTGTCTAATGGTCCCATTTGAACATCCAACGAACAAATTACAGTCCCTCCTATCTATACAAACAGATGTGAGCGGCATATCGAATACCAGTGTGAGAAGGAGGATTCCTGTGTTTGAATTATAGATCCTCGCTGTGCGATCCAAAGATACAGTAGCAATTAGTGTCCCAGACCCAGGAACGCCCACGCAAATGTCTTTTATTGGAAGAGTATGGTCAGAAAATCTATGATGAGGTGCGGCTTCTTCCTGGTTATTTATAATAGTCGCCAAGCGCCAACCAAACACCAGACCATCCTCACCACCACTGAAGAAACTTGATCCATCAGCAGTAAATCTCAGACATGTAATTGTCTGATAATGTCTTGATACTGTTCGCAACAGTCTTCCAGTTCGTGTGTACCAAATAAAAATTTTCTCTCCGACAGCCACGACAAGATAACGACCGTCAGAGGTGCAAGACAAAGCACATACCTTTCCTGGCGTTGATAAACGAAGATTTGCCACTGGACTCTGGCTGTTTAACGCCCAAAGATGTAGACGTGGCTTCGTTACGTCCGCTGCTAGCAGATAGTTATCATTGAGAATTTGTAGAGTATGATGACCCAGTGCAGTTGCATTTTTGTACGTTTGCAGGAGCGAGCCGGTAAGAGGATCCCATACTGCTGCACTCCATGTTTCTCCTGAACTATCACTCGTTACTGCTACTTCTCCCATGTCTCTTCCTTATTATACCTCTCTGAAGTGTAAATTACATTAATTTTAATCACTATTTTAAATTAAATCTGTTAAGAAACCTACTGAAATCCACTGAATGCCCATGGAATTTTTTGAGGTTAGGAATGCAAGCCTCGATCACGTGCTGGTGCAGTCGTTGCCAAAAGGTTATGTTTCTCGTATCGATATCATTCTAACCTAAAAAACATAAATTTTTCAACATAGATAAAGTGAATAAATCATAAATTAAGAGATGTGTGTACATAATAATTAATAAATTAATGATTAACGAACAATTTATTCCCTTACCGGCCTTTCCTACAATAAATTCCCTTCAAAATGGCAACACCGCTCAATAATTGGCGCATTCCGTTAGAACCTCCAAATATCAGTCCAGCTCTAGCGGAAAGAACCAATGGGCGATCTCCGGTAGTTTTAACTTTCAGCGAATACCGCCCCCGTGGCGCCACTAGTTAAAAAAATGAATTTTCTCTCCGCGCGGTATTCCATCTCGGCGGCCGCCATCTTGGTTAGCTCAATGGCTGAATGACAGAGATGGAAACTTGGCAAAGGACGCGGTGAACGATGAAATAATTTTTTATATCATGTAAGGCGTTTTCTTTCATAATTGTAATTTTACTAGTACATAGAATTAATCAGGAATTATTGTAGAAAAAAATTTCGTTTTGTTTGTTGTATAAATATCAGGGATTTTCGTGTACTAATAGACAAACGGGGTTCCAATTGGGTGCGTCTGGCGTCACCCATACTCGTAGCACTTTATTAAAAGTTTCTTCAGTCTCTGAAGATACTTTTTCGTGTGACTGGCACAATTTTTGAAGTGATATATTGGCTTATTTTCAGATTGCAGAGCATTCTGGGTATCGTTAAGTTGCGATGGCTTTACCACAAAATTATAAGCAAGTAGCCTTGTCGGCATCCGGCATGGTTGCCACAAATCGTAAGTATGCCTGGCTTTGCTTGCTATTTGTTAATTTGATGCTCGACAATGATGATTTTATTTTCTACAGAACGTCTCAGAGCTTCTGGTGGCAGTGGCGGTGGATCTGGCACTGGTGTAAGTAGACCAATTTGAGTTTACTCTGGTCCCACATATTATTCATCGAATTATGCTGTTCTAATACTTGGATTCATCTAGATAGAGACGTCTATTTTGTCGTTGAATAATTATAAAGATATTAATGATTGTTATAACATCTTGTTTGTTCAAAATGTAATATCGAACATGAATAAGTTCGTTTTATGTAATATCTTTACACGACTTCTCATGTTTTTGTATCTCATGTATGTTGTATTTACAGAAAGACTCGTCGAGTCCATTTATTCAGACACCACATGGACATCCAGGGTTTACTCCACAAAAAGTGGGAAAGAATGCTCCTGTAAGTATTTATTCTTTTTATTAGGGTATATAGTTAAATAATTAATAGAACATTGAACACACAAAATATCGTTGTTGCCAGGCTGACTCGCGATTACCGAAGCCACCAAAACCCCCAGAGAAGCCATTGATGCCTTACATGAGATATAGCCGAAAAGTCTGGGATCAAGTAAAAGCCCAAAATCCAGAATTGAAACTATGGGAAATTGGCAAGATCATTGGTCAGATGTGGCGAGATTTGCCTGAAGATGAGAAAACTGAATTTATAGAAGAATATGAAACAGAAAAGGTATTTCTTTTTTATTATTCTTTATTCGAGTTACTAAAAAATTTTCATTACAGATTGAATATGAGAAGAGCTTGAAGACTTATCACAATTCACCTGCCTATTTAGCCTACATTGCAGCAAAGAATCGTGGGAAATCTGGTATGTTCAATAAATAATTTCAATTCAAGTCATTTATTATACTATTGTATATTATTTTAAAAATTATTTCTGGTACAGCTCTGTGTGTAGCACAACAGGGTAGTGATGATCGGGAGACTCACGAACGGTCTTCAAGTGGCAGCAAAAGTCAAGCAGCCCAAGACAGACGAATTGACATCCTTCCAGCTGAGGATGACGATGGTATGTTGTGTAGAAATCATATGAAACTTTATTAAAACTTATTCAATCAATATTTTCATTTGCAGATCAAGATGATGGTTATTCTGTGAAGCATGTTGCTTATTCACGCTACACTCGCAATCATCGCCTCATCAATGAGATATTCAGTGACACTGTGGTCCCTGATGTACGCTCTGTGGTTACAACTCAAAGGATGCAAGTGTTGCGACGCCAAGTTCAATCCCTCACCATGCATCAGGTATCTCAAATATCTGAACTTCAATTGTGTGTATTAAAACTGTTATATATTTACTCATTATTGTGTTAACAGAAAAAATTGGAGGCAGAATTACAGCAGATTGAAGAGAAATTTGAGGCCAAAAAGCGCAAGTTTATTGAAGCTAGTGAGGTATTTCAAGAAGACCTTAAAAAAGTAACATACTTACAGTTATCATTCCAATTTATTGTCGACGTGCCCTAGCAAACTTCTTTAATTTATGATTGGTATTTACTTACATGTCCATCATCAGCACTGTAAGCCAGCAGTAGATGAGGACACATTTAACAAAATGGTAGAGCGCCAGTATGAACTCTTACGACGTGACAGGCTACGAGGCAACGAGGAAAATCGCTCGGATGGCCCAGCATCCGGGGAATCTACACCGAATTCAACACCTACATCGACTCCTGCTCCAGTTAATGAAGAGCCTCCTGCTGAGGTAATCATTCGATTTATTATTCTTTATTGTTATCTTCTGAATGAATGAAATACATTCAATTACTTTTAATTCAGGCTGAGAATGAGGTCGTCGAGAAAAAGCCGTCAGAAGCCGAAAAAGTCATTGATGTGAAAAAAGGAAGTCCATCTCCACCGTATGTTGAAGGGAAATCGGAGTCTCCTATTCCAGCCAATTCGACTTCTCAAAGCAATAGTGCAATGATCTATCCTGGAACTGTTAGCCCAATACATCATCAGCCACCTCTTCCACCACCACAACCACAGCAACAGCAACAACCTCAACAACCACCTCCACATCAGCAGCAGCTTCATCAGCAACAACAACAGCAATCCTCTCCGTTAATCCAACAACAACAGCAGCAAATGCAATCTCCGCAGCATCAACAGATGCATCCCCAGCAGGCTCCTCATCAGCATCAACCAACCCCACAGTCTCAGCCACAGCAAATCCCTCAACAATCTCATCATATCCAGCCTCAACATCCAAATCCAATTCAACAGCAAATTCCTCAACACCAGCAGCAGCCGCAACCACCTCCTTCTCAACATCAGCAACAGCCTCAATCTGCCAATCATCCTCAGCAGCCTTTACAACCCCAGCAACCGTCCTCTCAACATCAGCAGCCTTTGCCCCAACATCAGCCTCCTCCAACTCAACACCAGCAGCCGCCGCCACAGCATCAGCAGCTGCAACATCAACAGCCACCTTCGCAGCATCAACCGCCACCTCAGCATCAACAGCAACCATCTCAACATCAGCAACCACCTTCTCAACATCAGCAGCCGCCCTCTCAACATCATCATGCTCCACCACAACACCAGGGGCCTCCTCCTCAACATCAACAGGCTCCTCCACCGCCTCAACACCAGCAGCAGCCGCCGCCACAGCATCAACAGGTTCCTCAACACCAGCAGCAGCAACAGCCACCGCCTCCTCAGCATCAACCTCCACCTCCGCAGCATCATCAACCTCCACCACATCCACAACAGCCTCAGCACCCCGTAACGTCCGCCCCTGTTGCTTCAAATCCTCCTCCGACTCCACCATCATCATCTCCTGCTCCACCCCTGCAGCACAATCCACATCAACCACCTGGCATGATGCCTAATCACTCGATGCCTTCCCACCAAGGTAGCCAGGCCCCAGTTATGACGCCACAAGGTCCAGGAAACCCACATGGACCACCACCGATGATTCCCCCTGGCCAAGCCTACGCTCAACAATATCAGTCTCCTGGTGGACAGCCACAAGCTCAGAATGTTCCTCTTGCTCCACGACCACCCCATCCTTCCTATGGCTATGGACAACAGCAACCTTATCATCAGCCCTATCCTCAGTATTCACATCCCTATTATCATCAGCCCTATCCCCAGTATTCCCCTCATGCTATGGGAAGACCTCATCCTCATGGACCTCACAGTCCACACAGCCCTCACAGTCCCTATCATCCACAGTCTCCTCATGCTGTTGGAGAGGGTAACCCAGGAAGTAATGCTGGTGCTGGTGGGCCCAATCCAGAAAGTGGCAATTCTGCATATTCAGGTCCAGTACATGGCGAACCGGATCGTCAAGGTCCTCCTGACAATCAAGGCGATGGATCAGGCGACGCTAAATCGGGATCTGGTTAAATTTGCCACCTTTCATTGATCTTCCTCAATTTTTTTTGTCTCAATAATAAATCAGTGCGTTTCTATTGTGGATTAGATTTATGTTTGAATGACCATTCGTTTATTGTGCGAACGAAATGAATGTTTCATTATGTGGTCAATCATGACTTTTATATGAATGTTTACAGCTTCATGAATACTAGAATATTATCTTTTTCATCGTGAAAATCTGTATTAATTATTAGAGTAGCTTGAGTTAAATCATTCTTAAATAAATTAGTTCATTTGTACGATACAAAAGTGAAATGACGCTGTAAGTACTACTAATGATGGATTTGAAATATAGAACAACAATGATAATATCATTATTAGTGTTACCAATTTCATTGTATACAATTACAAAATTATAGGTGACAATTAATTGTGGAGAACAAAATTCGTAGAATTTTGCCGGAAGTTATAAACTTGGTAAGTTATTAAAGTCAAAATGTTGGAGACTTACTTTATGGCTTTCATTTGCCATAAACCATCATTTAGATAGTGACAATTTTCTACACCAACACCTTTGTTTATTGTGGCTCTGAAAGAATTAAAAGAATAAATAAATTTGCCACATTTACATTTACCTATTTACAGATACATACATGTCATCTGTCGACAGAGTGGTCACACCAACTGCTAAAGCATGTTGCTTTCCTTCAGCCATCACAGCCTTGTTTCATCAAAGAATAATTAAGGACAACAAAGAAAAATCATGACTGCGATAATCTTTCGAATATTAACATGTGAATATGTTAAGAAAATATTCAATGTAAAGGATACAACAACAGTTCCCTTTGGCACTGGAGTCATTTTAGCACCTTTCGAAGTCAACCCAGGACACATAATGTTTGCTCCACTGAGAACAAACCGTATTGCACCTTTATCCACTTGCTCTACTGGTAGAAAGAATGGATCTGTACAGAAATAAATATTCGTTAAAATAGCCAGATTGTTTACGATTGAAAATCAATCGGTAAAGAACATGAAGAAGCCATTAAATACATACATTTATGGAGCAACCTTAGCGTCGGCATCCATGGCCCTTCTCGTTGATGAAAGAAAAGAAGTTCTCCAGCACTATTCACCATTATCTCGATGTGATCGTGACTGTAATAAGAATAACAATTAAATATTTCGAAGAACTAGATAATTAAAACATTCTTTACCATTTAACAAGACGAAACGAATCCTTCTTTGGAATGACCTGATCAATATGTGTTTCAAGATAGGGATAAAGCTCTAATAATTTTAATCGAATGCCCTTTTGCACTGAAGATTTGAGCTGTTGAATACCGGAAACACTGTCTTTTTCATCAAATCTGTGGAAAATACAAGAATAAACACAATGAAAATTCATATTCACAATGAGTAAAAACAAAATAATTAATGTTAACGAACGTAATGGTGTATTGATATATTACTTTTTAAACATCGTTTAGCAGCTTACAATGAGATTAATTTATAAAATATCTAAATAAAAGCTTGCAAATGAAGCTGTATTATCCAATGAGTGTGCGTGCCGGATGAACAAACTCCAACAAAGTTAGGTTATGTTTACGTAAATACGTACAATGTATGCTCACTCGACATATGGAGTAGCACAACATATATTGTAACGAGGGTAAAGAATTTCTAGAGTAGGAACTGAGACGGTGTGTGGAACCAAATAATTACGTCAGCGGTTACTGAATAACCGCGAAAATTGGAGGCAAATTCAAATTGTTTATATAGCATAATTTAATTTTTTGATAAAAGTGTAAGTTTGAAGTACATCTCATCGTCATAATCGTTGGATATTTGCTTCAGCTACTCATTTTTGTTTGTGAAGAAGAAACATTAGTTTTATAATAAAACTAACGTTTCCACCTCCACAGATATTCAGGCAATAATTATCAATATTTCTGATAACGTCAAAACGTCATAAATATTGAAACTCACGACCTGCGAGTCTCCTTCGTAATTGCGTTTTGCTGAGTACTTTTTCATGACACTTCAATTGATTATTCACAAGTGTCGCAAATAATACGTATTGTTATTTCTCCTCATTTACTTTTTCTACGCATAGAGAAGGAATTAGCTTCCATACCTTCGTCCTTAATTACCACCACTATTTCTTCTTGATTCACCTGATTTTGAAAAAATTCAAGACGATGGCACCGTACCAACAACAATTAGTTGTCCTCGTCGTGTTTCTCTTCAGTGTCCATCAAGGTAAGTCATTTGATCAATATTATCGTCTTGTTAAACCACAATGATACGAGAAAAATGATATACTGATTAATGTTTCAGAAAATGCAGCTGACAGTGATATCAAGGATGGGCTTAACGAATGTTGCAATGCTGGAACGTCTTGGGCAGATGAAGGATACGAATGTGATAATTTCACTGGACCCGTTTTAAACGTATCAATGACAGACCCGAAACTATGTCTGAATGCTTTCCACAATTGCTGCATAAATGCTGTATACTATTCTGAGCAACAATGCCAATATGGTATAGATAAAGCTCAAGCCGGTTTGTTCTGCGCATTAAGTACAAATGATCAAGCTTCTACAGAAGACCAATATAAAGTACAAGAAGAGTGCTGCGAAGAATGCAAACTTGGTAATTGAGAAAATTTTTGATGTATTTTATTGACAGTTTATAAATTAAAAAATATTTATTTCTTAGGCATTGAAGCAGCGTCTTTGGGAAAAAACTGTAGCGTCGAAGACGTCACTTTTAACGAAACCTGGACCGACTCCGTATTCCTGGAGTGTTGTCACAGCATCTTGCCGAATTCGAAGGTTCTCACAAATAAGAGTGATGATGATCAGTTGAAAATAGATTTGAACTATCGGGGCAACTGTTCAGTTGGCTATGAACTAGACAACGTGACCCAGGTGAGATTATTCTTATTCTCTTCATAATTTTTTTTATTTTTATATCCAACTAATCATAATATCTTCGTGCTGTTGTCCAGGTCTGTGAAGACGTCAACGAGTGTGAGCTCAAAATAGAAGTTTGTCGTTCAGGTTACCAGTGCCGCAATACTGTAGGCAGCTATAACTGCATGAGAGTCAAGCCCTGTGGAACTGGCTATACTTTAAGTGCAGAAGGACTCTGCTACGACGTTGATGAGTGTAAGCTGATCGTTGACGTCTGCCCTCCAAAATATAAGTGTCGAAACACGAAAGGATCTTTTCGATGTGAGCGTAAATAAGAAAAAAAATCAAGACATAAATGGAAGACAAGTGGTAAAAGAAGATAACTCAAAAATTATGAAAAATTTTACACTTTCATTTTTACAAATATCTCGAAAACTTTGAGAGATATGACAAAAATGCAATGGACCTTTTTTGTAGAGAATTCAATTCCCTACGAAAAAGGTTGAATAAGATTTTTTCGTATCTCTCAAAGTTTTCAAGATATTTGTAAAAATGAAAGTGTAAAATTTTTCATAATTTTTGAGTTATCTTCTTTTACCGCTTCACTACTGAAATATGCGTAAGGTTATAGTACATAACAATCAAAATTATTTCAATATTAATATTTTCACGAAGTTTAACACGATAAGAAGAAAAAGAGAGGGTGATGGGGCTAAGTGGACCCCTTAAGTGAAAAAATGAGTTTAATATTTCAAATGCTATTTCGTCGTGTTTTAAATTCAAATCAGAATATATGACATTGACTAAATAAAACTGAGTTTATCTAAAAATTCTATCTATTTAACGCCTTCCACGTGCACTATCTACAGAATATTACTGTTATCATATAAATTAGTAATAAAACGATTGACGCACAAGGAGGCTGACTATTGCACGAAAAATTTAAGAACAGAAAAAAAGCAAAGAAAAAATAACGACATTGCTGTAAATAATGCATTATCGAGTAATCTCACACGTTTGAAAATCGTAAAAAGAACTGATAATCTACTTAATAATAGCGCATTGAAATGACCTTGGCACTCAAAAGTGGTATGCAACTAAAGTGACAATTTTATCATTCAGAAGATTACTAAATTCTGTCGGAAATTCAGTTTTTCTACAATAATAATATTTATTTCTTTTTTATGGTCTTATTCCTTTTTTATCCATCAAGCATGAACGATAATGAATATATATCAGGCAAACGGTCACGAAAACTGTCAACAGCGATAATGTTGATTATATGTTATACTCTCATTCATAAACTTGCAAATTAAAATAAAAATGGTTACTCACTATTGTATAATAGAAATGAATTTGTATTTTAATACTGCGACGAATGCCATTCACTGATTGTTTATCAGCATGTAAATTGAATTCAAGTTATTACATGAAAAAATTGAAGTCCATTTTTTCTTCTAATAACTAAAACCGTTCATAAATTACATTTTAAACGGCTTGACTTAATTCTAGAAATCCCTAATCACGTGTTCTTTTATCGTTTTTGGTTCTGCATCGTGATTAATATTAATATAAACACCTCGTGAATCGGCGTCTCTTAAAAGATCACGCCACATTGCATTTTGCTGGAATGAAAACGATAAGATATAAATAAATTGTAAATAACTATGTGTAAAGATGAAAATAAAGACGAATGACTTACTTTGAACGTATTAAAGTTGCCACACACTATTAAAGTGTGTTTAGCCCTAGTCAGACTGACGCAAAGTCTGTGAGGATCATTTACAAATCCCATGCCTGCGCTTCTTACGCAGGATATTATAATAATATCACGTTCTGATCCTTGGAAACTGTCAACAGTATTTACTTCAGCCACTTTGAACTTACGCTTAATCTCTTCAGGTACTCCTTCAAGGCTGTAAATATTATAGCTCTCAATAAAATTATAATAAT
>JABSMT010000222.1:0-22053 GCA_018902335.1 Eumacrocentrus americanus | reverse complement strand
AGGGAATTTAATTCTCTACAAAAAAGGTCCTTTGCATTTTTGTCGTATCTCACATAGTTTTCGAGATATAATCCATTTTGTCAAAGATTATAATAAAAAAGTTATCTCGACTTATCTCTCTTTTACTGCTTCACTATTGAATTGAGACGTTGAACTTCAGCTATTATGTACTCTTTCCGTTTCTTCTTTTCTTTTTTGGTGAATAAATTGGATACAGTTGGTATAAAAATAATACAATACTCTATGACATCATTATTCACATCGACTATCAATGATTTTGTTGCCTCTTTTGTTTGTTTTGTTTAAATAAATAATAATAAAGAATTAACCAACTAGGATAAATCATATACAACACGAGATCAAAAAGACACCGATTGTTTATAAATTTAATAATGTAAGGAATGAAATTTTTGGCATTAGATATATATGAGAATCAACTGGGATATATGCACTTGTACATTTGACTTAAAGTGTCCAAAATCAATAAATTTGATTCGCGTGCTGGAAAATACAGGGGCGTATAGCTCACATTAATTAAGCGATTCTATGTAAATTATTACAGTAATAACTCTGTGTGAGACATGTGAGGTATTATACAGTTAGCAATAGTATTGATGATGATTTTGATATATACGTAAAATGTGTAAGTATTTATATCCTGCTGTGTGTGCCTGAGTGTTGTTTGTTTAAGGATTTAATAACTACATTGACTATTGCACCTGGGTATATATTAATTTCACATAATATATGTATATTTATATGAAGAATTAATGATACTCGTGTGTCATTTACCTCTGTTTATTCTTTGTTCTAATCTCGCGCGCGAGCTTTTAGTACTTTAGCTTCCCTAAACAAACATCTATATGAGAATAAACTTCCGTTCGACAGCTAGGATAGGGAATGAGAGAGAGAGCGAGAGAGTTATTAAGTTTATTAGCTCCTTCCCTCTGCCTCCTTCCCTGGATTATCTAACTAGTGCGAGTGGAAGTCTCTCTCCTATTGTTCCTCGTTGGAACATTGGAGACAATAAGGGAATGAGAAACATCGAAGTAATTAATCTACTAATGAATACCACTCGTTGAAAGTATTTCCATGCGGATACAGATGGAGTACTTCAATTAGTAAAATTCTTCTTTTCTTTTTGGTCTCATGATTAAGAGAAGTGAGTGGAGAAACAATCGGCACATCCTCGAATATTCTCACAATCATCGTGGGACAACTAATGAAGCTTATCAATTAATTGCCTCACGAGGAATTAATTAAATCATTTAATAAAACTGTAATACTTCCCAATGCATTTACAGTCTCCCACATGATATATAATTCTTTAATTAATCCTCAAACAAAAATCACGACCCATAATGCACCCTTTATACTTTTGAAAAAGTGATTGTACTCGAAATGATTTCTTTTAGATTCATAGGTATAAATTTCGTGACTATATACCATCAGTACCATTCTCGCATGATAAATATCTACGTTTTCTTTTTCTTTTTTTGGTTCAGGACAATTGCCCGAGCGAGAGATCCTCTCAAAGAGGTGGCAAAAGAATTACTTAAAATATATGTATACACGATGGATGAGGTTTTACAAGCGGGTGGTCAAGAGTTTGCCCTTATATCGAGCGTCAATATACCGTTAAATTTACCGTACAACTGACGTGATGCTCGACGACGTCAGCCGGGACATTCATCGAATGTCGGAGATGTCGGTTTTGCTACCGAAGATCTTAATCAATTGATCCTCGTAGTCCTCGATATTGCGCTTCATCAGTTCCATGCATGGCCCGAGCAGTCGCTCAAATGCTTCAACGTCCAAGACTGTAAAGAATAAATAAGCATTCATTTAAAATGAAAGTTAAATCAATAGGTTTTACGATATACAATAAAGATAGAATAGAATGCTTCTACTAACAGGCGAGCTTGACATTTCCAACTGCGTACGCAGAGGCAGCGCGTGGCTTGTGTGTGACTAGAGCCAGTTCACCTAGATAGCCGCCAGCTGGTACACGATTGATCTGTAAATAAACAACATAGACTCATTACATTTGAACATGCGGACTCTCTCTATCTTCTAGGACAACATGAATAAAAGATGTAGGCACCTCGACTTCACGTCCGTTGTCACCCATAATCGTGATTCTCACGACTCCATCCTCAACGAAATACATTCCATCTGCTGTGTCTCCTTGACGAATAATCTGCTCGCCATCCGAGAAATGTTTGGGGGCGAGTGCGTCAGCGAGATTCATACGTTCGTAAGCCTGTAAACGAAATACAGTGGGATAATAAAAAGCTTCTTGTGAGAGACACATGAGAGGGCAAGTGAGACAGAGAGAAGCTTCGAATAAAATCAATGGCCATGGCATCGATTTGTCACAGAACTCTGAGCACACACCTCCAATGACTTGAGCATCGGGACCTTGTTGATGAGATTCTCATACATTTTGCGTTTCTTGTACGCAGACTTAAGGAGAATGCGTCGGAATGTTTGTCGATCCATGGCCCATAGTGTGCCCTTCGAGATGGCCTTAATAGTCGCGGCACGTGGCATGTTGTAAAGAAGTGCCAGTTCACCGAACGCCCCACAATTGTCATACGTGTGAATGAGCATGTCTGCGCCTTGTGCATCCTTTACGTACACCTCGAACTTCCCTCTGGCAAGGGAAAAAGAAACAAGATCATCGTCAATTATTACATATATTATAAGAACGAGGACATATTAATTTGGTTGATATTTCTTTTTCTTCATGAGGAAGTTCATGTGTTTTTCCGTTCGGAGAAAAGAATTTTGATGAATGAATTTACCTCTCGATAACGTAAAAATTGTCACCGTCATCTCCCTGCCGAATGATAAAGTCCCCAGGCTCGACATTCTTCTCAAACATCGCATCCAGCACGTCTGCCATTTGTTCCTGAAACGTTTGAATACACACATTCATATTTGATCGTTGCTCAACGATGACGAAATATTGGAATTATTGGAATACATGACGCCGGCCTCGATTCTCTATAATGTGTGTATCGGTTTACCTTATCGAGAGCACGGAATAGGAGAATATTTTTGACGCTCTCGCTCAACCTCTGCCGTTGCTCATCACTCTTTGGATATACTGCCTGCAACAAAAATGATAAATCATTTATTAGTCAATGGAACTATGAATTTTATTGACTCAAGAAGATAATGATGCATTTAAATATGTAATGGCGCTGGTCCTCCTGACTTTGAGAAGGTTCGAGCCCTCGGTTTAATTGTTTCTTCGCGCATGTCACGGGCTTCTTAACATCGACCCTGTAACCACACGGGCTACTTCTAGGTCTATATATTTTATGTGAAAAAAGAGAGATGTAACATCTCTTCTTCTTTTTAGGATATCTACTGCGCATTTGCCGTCATGTCGTGACGGAGTGAGTTGCGTTGGCGGGAAATGATGCTGTCAAAGGAAACGTAGAAGCGCCCGACATTGATTAATTTGACAGGCTATATTGCAATAATTAATAACGTAGTTTTAATTAAAAGGGGAGCTATATAAATTGACCGATTAAATAAAGCCAAGAGAAGATGGTCTTGCCGAGTAGGTATTATATTGGTCAACCCGTCGACGTCGCTTCGATACTCCCATAAGCATACATGTTACGTGTATGTCGCCGGGTTATCGAGCATGAGCCCTGACGTCATAAAGGCTTTATCGCACGCATGATCGAGCACGGCAAACCTTTTGTGAATCTCAAAGAGGCAGCTGCTAAACGACGACGAATACCTGTACTGCCTCTGGTATAAAAAATAACGTGAATAAAAAATTGTTTATATCACGTTGGAAAGAACTGTTTACCTGATGAAAAAAAGAATGATGAATTATTGTCAGCGTACAATGATAAATTTGTCGACTAAACATGCATCGTGAATAAATTATGAATGAAAAAAAAAATAGATTTGATAATTAAAATTAGAATAGAATCTTACCCTGACACCCTCTTCCTCTTCATCTTCCTCAGGATCATAAGTCTCAGCGAAGACACTCTTTCTCCTGATAGCAAATCGACCAACTGGTGGTTCTGGAATGTATATCAGAAAACGTTAATTAGTCTTATCAAGCACGTCACGGGCATGGATTTATCAAACTTCAAGACCTTCCATTGATTGTAATCATACCAGCTAAGTATACAATATGTACAAATAAAAAAACGTAGCAACTACTAAAGAAAATCTTGATATTAATTTGTAATAATTCAAATCTAAGTCATCAAGGAGCTTATTTACAACTTAAAAATAACCTCCTACAGCCTAATTAAATCAGTAATTCAGTGAATAACTTTGTAAAGTTGTATCTCTATATTTGTCGAAGCATTAAAGTGAGCAACAACTTTGCTTGTGACTTCTATTTATATCAAAGACTAAAAGTGTGTACTAAAGGAATGTACAATTGTTGAATGCCATCAAAGTTGGAGCCAATTAGACCGACATTCTCCCAAATAGCACCCAGGTACCATCTTCCTCTATCTTCTCACAATAAATTGACTCTACTTAGATATTGTAAATGTAATAACAAAAATCTTTCTCACCATCCTCGACAGACTCGTCGGGTGTTGATGAGCACGTAGCGTTTGGTGGGATCAACATCGTTTGACGATTATCACGGAGACGAGTGAAGAAATCAACGGCATAGTCAATGATATCGCCGGGTTGCTCGAGGAGATAGCTGATCGTGAATTCAAGGAGTATGTTCCTCAGGTCGTCCGGCACCGTGATCTTGCCAGCGTTTCTTGGGCAACTCATCGTCGAGCCCGGAGAAAATCGAAGCCGACCGCCGAGAGTAGAACTCGTGCGCCGAGGGCGATAGGCCGTGCACTAATACACTGTCTCCTCCGTGTTATTATTATGCTACGTCGACTCACGCTTCTGCTTATTGCCCACCAAGTCTCGGGTATTCCTGAGTCACGAGTCGCTCTCGTTGTGGCCTCAAAATCAAAAGCGTTGAGCCACAAAGAGCAAAGGTGTTATATCCTTGAGTCAAACCCGGACAATGATGGAGGTGATGATACCAACACCTATCTTGTCCTTTAACTCTCCCAGGGAAGGACAATTTGCCCTTTGTCCTTTTAACTCCCTCGACGACTGCCAAGACACCCCCTTTTGTACTTCTAGGACTCACCCGTTATCTCCGATCATTGACTCAGTCGACTTGACTGCTTATCGCCGAGAAATTCGTGACAATTGTCCCCGAGAATTTTTTTTTTGTGATAAGCAAGCTCGTGAAATACCACCCACGACCGTGGTGCGACGGCACACGACTTCACGTCCGCCTCTCTGTGTGTTTAAAGATGGCGGCGACACCGCCAACAACGATGAAAAATAAGATGATGATGATGATGCTCGAGGCGATTGATAAGATAACGGTCGTTAAATTATCGATGAGCTGAGGGGGATAACCTCAAAACTTTTTTCGACTATTATTGCCGACAGGCACATTTATTATCGTCATTGTCGTTGCGTAATTTCTGTAATTCGTCGTCGATAATCGACCGGGGTTTTTTTTTTGTGTTAGGGTTCGATATTTCAAACAGAAGTCTCAAATGGCGGGATTTTCGTTGAATTCAAAATGAGGCTAATGTACGAAGTTTGAATTATTCATGTAGTATTTTTAATATATGGGGAATAATAAAATTAATTGAATTTCGAATAGAAATGTTGAGATTTTATTGGAAAAATGGCGGATATCAATTTAAAAAAAATGTCATGATTTCAGCGCCATCTTTGAAATTTCATTTGCTCTGTCGGTATAGAAGGGTTGTATTGCAAGATGGCGCTGGATTTGTGAAAACTCGCGCTGAAAACCCTCGTGGACAAGACTGTGCTGGGTTTCTGGTGCGGAAACAACAACGTGCACGTGAATTCATTATTAATTAATAGATAATGATGGAGAAACCGCAGTTTGACGAGCTTCTTGGAGGCATGGTTTCACTTCCCCATGCGGTTGAAGTGAAGAATTTGGCAGCAGCTAGAGCTAGTGAGATTGCTGCAATGACTTACTCCATAGGTAGGTTATATTTATAACGTTTTCTATAGCTTTACTTACTTTATATACATTAAAAATATTTATTTATGTATAATAACCATGGGGATCATTTCAGAAAATCCTCAGCATACGAAACTAGTCTTCCAGAAGCTCCCTGTTCACATGAGGAGAAGAGTCATGTCGCACAATGCAAAACGAATGCCCAGGAAATTGAGAGAGGCACATCTGAGGCAAATGATGAAGTCTGGACTGCCTCCAAAGAGTAAGAGGCCTTCTAGAAGATACAGAAGACGTCCCCACAATCTGTTACAGGAGTATAACAGAAGAAAGCAAAGAAAAATGTGGCTGGAGACTCATATATGGCATGCGAAGAGGTTTCACATGACTGAGAAATGGGGATACAAGATTGCAAATTACTCGAATGACAGAGGCTACAGGGCGAGTTACAGAGCAGTCACAAAGCACTGCATGATGCAGGATATCTCCTATTACAGTTGCATCGAATTAAATGGACCAGGAAGGATTTTAATAGACATTTTAAAGAGTCACTGCAAGAATGAATTGTCATTTGGGGCGAAAATCTATCTGGATGGGAGTAGAGAAGGCTCCTTGACGTTCTTCAAAAGATATGGAGGACCTATTGGAACAATAAACTTTATGTGGAGACCAAATGCATTAGATTTAAAGACACTCTGGATGTGGATCCATCCTGCTTTGTATAAGGACGTTCTCGATGAGCTGATATCTAGTTTTCAATTTAACGAAATTCCTCTGGGAACTGAGAACTCATTGGATAATAAATCGTACAGCAATGACGCTGACTGCAAAATGAAATCGCTGGAACAGGGTTTGAACAGATTTAGATTACGTGGGCCTCTAGCAATCGCTGTGGTTACTGATACACTACATTTGCCAAAATCATGTAAACGTGAGGAAGAACCTACGACATCGAAGGATGACACGATGGAAGTAGACGTTGAAGAGTCTTGGTACGACGTGTGGTACCAAGATTCCAACAATTTACTGTCTTTCGAAGCTCAACGAGATTCTTTTGAAGCTGTAAGAACATTAAATTCTCCAAGTCAATTGCCTCGACACAGTGTGCTGGCTCTCACAGTCCTGGATCCACGATTTTTTTTGCCTCAAAAAAGAACTAAGAAGCTTCTCAATGCAAATCATTATGCAAGCGTTCATAAATTGCATCAATTGGCAAGTCACAGTCCCTTGTGGAATGATAACATCATGCAAGAAGTTAAGAAAAATCACAAATCTACCAATGATATCAACAAACTCAGAAGCAACAATCTTGTTCCTGGAGTTGAGAATGACATGGAATATAATGAAAACATTATCTCGAAGATTCCAGTTATATTAATTCAATATCCTGGGACCGATGTAGCAGAGAAAAGCAACGGTAAGAAACATATTTAGCTTTAATCTTGATATTTTATTGAATAAAAATAAATTTCAGGCTTTACGTCTGGGATTGACATTATTCTCCCAGCTGGATGGGCACTATCCTTCTGGCTGAGCTTCATGTACAGATGTGCAAGACCTGGTGGCCTTCGAGAGTATCATTCAGTCATCTTCGAGAACCTAATGCTCAATTCACCAGAAATCAATCATCCAGACACGTCGGCATACCTTTGCGAAGCCCAGGAAATCCAGAGAGAACTCAAGGAGAAGTATTTTCGTTGCCCTCCTAACAGACGTGTGAACTTCGTCAAATTCGCCATAACTAGTCCCTTTCTCTGTGAGTGGAAGATGCTAGTGAAGGAATGGACAGATGTGGAAACTCTTCATGTAATAAGGGACAGGAAATTGTTGTCCTCATTAGCTTCAGCTCTCAATAATGCCACGAATCATCACAACAATAATAATGTATCTAAGAGAAACAAACGTTGTCTTCCATCGTCATCCAATCTTGATGAAGCTGCTGCTCTTGCCAATAAATCGTCATTGGCTCTAGTCAAACTAACTATTGAGGGTCGAGGAAAGCCAAAGAACTTCGCATTGATCTGCATACCAACAGAAGAAGACACAGAGAAATTCCGTAGTAACAAGAAATGGAGTGGACCTGTTCAGAAATTAAAAGAAGACCTTTTCGAGGCTCAAAGAAAGCCATTGAGGGCAAAGCACAAGGCTTTATTGAAACGAGCGATGAGACAGAGGAAGCGAGCGAGAAAAGCGTCGAAGCCTCTTGCTCCACAGAGTCTAACTGAGGGAATGAAGAAGCTGCAAGCTGAGATAATGAATGATCTCTACCTTCCAAAGTGTTCAATGGTGAGAAAATCGTGTGATCGAGAGATCATGGGCTACATTGTCCAGGGAGACTTTTCCTTCACTGAATCCAGGGGCGTTGGATGGGGCTACGTGGTTATGCAACCGTTGCTTGACTTGATCCAGAAGAAAAGTAACATTGTATTGATAAGAAACACTCAAACAAGACAGTACAGACTTGCTCGAATAGACATTATTAATTTGTACGCGTGAATGAAAATTATCCATGTTGATTTGTAAAATAAACTATTATGTATTTTTTTATTGCTGCGATAGTCTCTTTTTAATTCGCTAATCCAACGATTGAACTGGATATTACGTCTTCTGTTTAACATAAAATAACATATTTGTACTTTTTATAACCTTAAAAATAGTGTTATCATCAACAGGAGCATTTTTACATAACCAAAATGACCTAAAGACAAAGGCCAACGAAAAAAACGTTATGCGATTGATCTGTAGCCTGTAAATGCATCATCAATACATTATAAATATAAAAATTGGACGTACCTGAAGATAATTTTTTGAATATAACGGACTTTCCAGACTGCAGGCTTCTGATTGGACAACGTTTTGGCGCCAAACAGTCTGCACCAATCAGAAGCCTCCCTTACGTTAGGTGAGGTTGGGAACCCACCTAACCTCCAATATGTTGCATGTTGGGGGAAAATTCTCGTTATAGTTCCTAAAACAAAATTCCCGATTGCCCCCCGATCACCGATGGTCCTGTATTTACGAATTTGACTTATGTATTATCATTGCTCTTCCACGCTTTTCTCCTCCACTTTGGGTGTGTTATATTGAGCTTACATTTTGCCAAAAAAAGTAACATAAAATGACGAGCCCTGTTGTGATAGCAGCTACAACTCGACATACAGCCACGGTGAGGATGTATTCGTCAATGATATGCGGCTAATTGGCTTCTTGATTTCATAGTGAATTTGGTTATCTGCATTGATTCCAATATTATACATAACCTATACTAAAATGTATTGCATCTTACATAATTCATTTTTTTAAATAAAAAATGACTCATCGTCATCATCATTATTAACTATTTATGCATATGTAATTAGATGAAGCTCCTGCGATAACCCAGCTGCCAATCTTGATAAGGGTGGCTCCATTCTCAATTCTATTGAGCTCTCTATCCTTGAATATCAAGCTGGACAATTGACCTTTATGACTAATTCAATTTTGTTTATTCATTTCAGTTAATATTCTTACATGGCCTTGGAGACACTGGGTGAGTGGCTGAGCTTATTAGAAGAGAGTATATGAAAATTTGTGATGTTTAATTAATTGTGAACATTTATTATTATTGTAGACATGGATGGGCAAGCTCCATGGGTGCCATAAAATCCTCAAACATGAAAGTCATTTGCCCCACTGCGTAAGTTTATCAAGAGAGCATTTAAAAAAATATTTTGCTTATGATAAAATCATGAATTATATTGTTTTCACAGGCCTACCATGCCAGTTACCCTCAATGCAGGCTTTAGAATGCCTTCTTGGTGAGTTATTGAACGAGATTGCAGCGATTACCTCTTCAATTGCCTTGAGATGGCAATAGATAAACGGAAAATCCACAGAATTGATTATTTATAGGTTTGATTTGAGATCACTGGATGCTACTGGGCCTGAGGATGAGGAGGGGATCAAGAGAGCCGCAGAAATGGTTCATAAATTGATAGCTGACGAGGTTAAAGCTGGAATTCCTTCGAAGAGGATTGTCCTCGGTGGTTTTAGTCAAGGTGGAGCTCTGGCTCTTTACAGTGCTCTCACGTACACTGATCCTCTGGCTGGTGTGATAGCTCTGTCTGCTTGGCTTCCTCTTCATCAGAAATTCCCTGGAGTAAGCTCGAGTTATTCTTTATTGGCATTTTATTCCATTAGCAATCGTTCAATGCATTAATTCTTCTTTTAGGATGCCAAAGGAAATACAAGTACACCAGTGCTCCAGTGTCATGGAGATTGTGATCCCATTGTTCCCTACAAATGGGGACAGATGACAGCGTCTCTTCTCAAGCAATTTATGACACAGACAGAGTTCAAAACGTATCGTGGAATGATGCACACTTCTTGTGATGAGGTTGGTTGTTTTTATTATTATAAAAGTCTCTTTTCTTCAAGTATATTACTACCAATTTATCAACGTTTTTATCTGATTAATTGTGTATAATTGCAGGAGATGCGCGACATGAAAACATTCATCGAGAAAGTGGTGAAGCCGTAATAAAAAAAATTAATTTTAATTGATAATTGGCTCATTGCTTGGGATATCAACTCCAACAGTCTCTAAATTGATATTAATAAATAAGTCGAGAGTATCCTGATAATAAATAATTTAATTAGTGTCAAAAATAAAAAAAGAGCAATTTGGCAATAGAAATTAAAAAAAAATTACTCTCTAATGAAAATGGAATTAAAGAACATTCCTCTAGGCCACAGTCAGTGTACAATCAATTCCATTAAATTATAGAGAGAGAGAGAGAGAGAGAATATTAAATTGCGAGTTTTCGTTCTTCTCGCAAGCTCTAGGCACTTATCTATATTACGTTAAATTCTTTGTGAATTATTCACGAATTTAATCTGAAATGAAATTCCGATAATCATGGTAAAATAATAGACTTTTGTGCATTTGTTATTATTGACATTACGAGAATGAGAATTTAATGCTCCAGCACGAACTGATCACAGTTTTGTGGTATTATTTATAATCCATTATTTATTGCCCCCATGGGAGTTCACATAATTGCTTTGATTCTGCTTTGTGGTCATTCTGCTCCAAAGGAATAACAATTAACAGACATTTTTTTTGTTTTATTGAATATATTTTAAATTCGTTTTGATTTCTACACAAACTTCCATTTTTTATCAGTCCTACTCAATGATAAAGTGAAATTTAATGCTTTCAATCATTTCTTTTCAATCCCTTATACTATATGACATCATGGCTAACTCTTTTCTTTTCCCCTCGCATAAATTGTGAAATACAATAGATTGTAAAAGAACACAGTTCTAATAATGTTTAGGACATGTACAATAATAAACGAACTTCTGTTAAACTAATCCTTACATCTTTATATATGCATTTGCCCTTAGTCGTCGGTCGAGGTCGAGGTCAAATCCAAGCTCCATTTAATGTAATCAACGTTAGGTTAATACACATTAAGTACAATCGACGTCGATTGCTTGGATATCTTGATTTGAATCTCAGTATGTCTATATCAACTGGTTAAATAAACAATTCTCGAGTCTCAAACGCCTTTTATGATATTTAAATATTTCCCGCGGAAAAAATGACGCCTCCTTATCTGTCGGTAATGTCGGTAACTCTGATCCGAAGCGGAAAACAATATTAAAATAATACACATTAAGTATAATCGACGTCGATTAGTTGGATATCTTGTCTTAAATCTCAGTATGTCTGTTAACTGGTCAAATAAACTATTCTCTAGTCTCAATAAAAAGCGCCTTTTATATTTGAATATTTGGCGCGGAAAAAATGGCGGCGTCTCCCCTTGTCTGTCGGTAATGTCGGTATCTCTGATGGCGAGGGGGAAAATAATCTCTCGAATACGCGGCCGCAGCCCCCATCTTTATGGTCGACAGTTTGCTGATCGCCAGCCAACGTTGTAGTCCGTTTCTCCGCATAAAATCTTCACGAGCCCGCGTGGTCATCGTCTTGTTGTTTATTTATCTGATCAATCACATAGATCGTTCAAATGAATGCCGAGGAGGAAGTGCTGAGGATCCAGAAGAAGCTAAATAAGATGTCGAGCGGCGACGGGACGGTGAGTGAGTGAGTAAATTAAGAAGCCAGGCGATTTTTATCGCAGTCCGCACACCGGGGACATACCAATTTTATTGTATGTGTGCAATGGATTTGCCGCCAGTTTTAGATGCCCCCCATTCTCATAGTACCATAGTATATATTGTAGTAATGTAAACATCACCATAACACTTCTATTCAATAATGATTTGTTATGAAAACATTCCAATTGCTTGCAGGGACAAGAACAAGCCCTGGAACTGCTCAAAGTCCTTCAAAAGCTGCCGGTGAATTTAGAGCTTCTCACGAAAACCAGAATTGGAATGACGGTCAATGCACTTCGTAAATCCAGCCAAGATGACGAGGTCATATCATTGTCCAAGACTCTCATCAAGAATTGGAAGAAATTCTTGTCTGGTAAGTTGTTACATTGTTAATTTCTACATTGTTTTTTCATCACACTTTGTGCAAGTACTTATGTATTTTACGTTTGAGCAGGATCAAATAAAGATGGCAAAGACTCTGGATCCACAAGCAGTTCAAAGAAGAAAGAGGAACGTTTGGAAAAGGGCAAGGACGACAATGACTCCAAAAAGGACAGAGACAACACTGATGGCAATGATTCAAAGAGCAAGGAAGATCGACAATCCAGCAAGGATTCTAACAAAAAGCAAGCTTCATTTCCTGCTGCAACTACTACCGATGCTGTTAGACTCAAGTGTCGAGAGCTCTTGTCATCAGCACTACGAGTCGATGGCACAACGATCGAGGGCTGTGCATCGCCTGAAGAATTGGCTGAAGAGCTGGAAGAGGCAATTTACGCTGAGTTTAAAAACACTGATAGCAGATACAAGAATAGGGCAAGTTTTAATAACGAGCTGTGGTATTTTATTCTGCTGGGTAAAGGTGTTTGTAATTAATGTTTATTTGCTATTTTAGGTTCGCAGCCGCGTTGCCAATTTAAGGGATATAAAGAATCCTACCCTGAGAACTAATTTCCTCGTCGGGGCAATTACTCCAGCTCGTCTTGCCACCATGACGGCCGAGGAGATGGCGAGCGACGAGATAAAGCAGCTGCGTGACAGATTCAAGAAGGAGGCAATCGACGACGCACAACTTGCCACTGTCCAGGGCACCAAGACCGACTTGCTCAAGTGTGGAAAGTGTAAACAGCGTAATTGTACTTACAATCAAATTCAGACGCGATCCGCTGACGAGCCTATGACCACATTTGTTTTGTGTAATAATTGCGGAAATCGATGGAAATTCTGCTAAATTATTCTTCCAATGTTTTGCCGTCTTTCTTATTTCCTTTTTCTGTACACTTCATCTTTATTTGTAAAAAAAATCATTTGTGACAACCACGAGAGCCAGAGCGAGAGAACGATTGTCAAGTGAAAGAAATTCAGTTTAATTTATTCTGATTAGTCCAAACGCTTTAGTGAGATAATTGGATTAAAAGAAATATGCTTCATGAAAAAAACTGTGATATTTATAAATTGATGGTAATTAATTATGGCTATAGAAGAATGTAATAACAATATTAAAAGCAGCTGCAAGACTCTTCGGATTATAAATAATCTTGCAATCGATTTCTCTGGCTCACGTTGGAAATAAAAATCTGTTCTGTTAATCGGGTCGCTTCTATTGGATGAATAATAATCAATGTCTACATGAAACTTAAATTCGAATTCGTTTGCTCTTCTTTTTGTAAGTGAAGCTGACTAGATTTTTTTGACACTTGCCCCTTGTTGATCTCATGGACGCTGACTGCAAGCTCAAGCACAGCGAAATCATGGCCACAGTAATCTCATCAAAGACTATTATTATTGTATTTTTTTTAAATTCTTATACTTGTCAATGCATAATATGTAATTTTATTCATCGTCACCATCTTTGAGCCTCTTCCACGATTATTGCTTGCATCTTTAATGAGTACAAGAAATGTCAATGGGTGGAGAATATACCCATGAAAATGTATATTATTTTATTCGCGATTTATTCGTGCGAATAAATTGGTGTGTAAAATACTGAAGACCTTTTTCACTCAATTAAAATCCTTGAATACTTTATCTTTATATACAAAATTGTTTTACCTGATTATTAGTACATAATACATCAGTTGACCTACACAAAATTACGTATTGATCGAGTGTAATTTCATGAAGCTTCTTGAACGTCCTCTGGAGCACATCTGCATATTATGGAGATACGTCTCTTCTTCTCTACTTTTTCACCATTAAATTCAGACTCCTCTGAACCTAAGACTTCGTGATTGTACTTTTGTCGAGCTGCACCACTGAAAATTCCATTTTTGCATTATACATGACTAGAATTAGCGAAGGATTTTTGTTACCTCATTATGTATAATGATCTTCTAGGCAGAAGAAAGTCTTCTCTGCAGTTCTTTTCGTTCCCAACTAGAGTAAGTCTCATAACACAGTCACTGAGCAGATTAATACCAGCAATAATATCTCCACAGAACTGAAAGGTTTGCATTTAAAAAAATGTTTAATACCTAAGATATATAAATCATCAAAATGATTAATTAAACAACAATCATACCCTGACACTGTCCACATGAGGCTTTATCTTTCCCTCAGCAGCCAAATCCAACACATGGACAAGTTCAAGCTGCGGCAGACCTGGTGGAAAAGCAATTGTCTTCACTCTCTCAATGATTTTCGTATTCTCTTCATTCCATTTACCACGTTCTGTCTCACGATAGCCATGAATTGCCTGCAAATAAAAAATACAAGAGCATTGTCAGCATAAAATACATAATAAGTTCTTCAGTATTATACTGACATCGTCCCAGTGTGAAAATTCATATCGTAGCCGTTTCATGTACGGCTCGACTTCTCGTAACAATGCGTCTTCCTCCTCGCGACTTATAAAATCAGGAAGAACCCTCATCGTCCCAAGGACCTCGGCTCGCCAATTCTTTTCCTGTTTAATACTATCAAAGTTACCTAAAGCCGACGACGACGACGACCTAGCACCAGGACTTAGTAGTCGTCTCAACACCAGATAATTCAATATTCTCGTAGCCATATTCTCTTGCCTCAAGATGAGTATCCTGCGATCTAAAAATGAACAAACGTGTTGAATTAGTTGGATATCAACAATAGAATAACTAAAAATAAAATACTTTTGATTGTGTACCTATGTGTTTGTCTTGATCGAACTCACATCCTGGTGAGAGCTACAGAGAGAGATGAATGTAAACAACAGAGATTGCTTTTGGCTTGGGGACTTTTGATTCGATGCTGTTGGAATTATTGCACGTGAAACATGAGTGGACATCAGGGGACCTGGGTAAAGAGTATTTTTATCCCAAGTTGCGCGAGCAGAGAGAGAAAATCACGTTTCGAGCGCTGCTGCCTCTCGCGGTTTCAATTCTCTGTGATTGAGGTTATGTCGCCCCAAAACAAGCTCGTGATTTGTCTCCCGTCAGACCCATTATACGATTCCACTATTTCGATAAACTAACAGCGGCCACGAGTGCAGATAAAGCGAGAAGTAATCGACGACGACAAAGACCATGTAAGTTTGAGGAATCGGGTCGTCGCCACGAGGCAAAGCAGGTGCGACGCTTTATCAATTAATCTAATCAATAAGCTATTAAATGCTGGCGCCTATTGGCGTATCAATAGCCCATTTTATAATGACCTTGCACTTTGCTCCACGCTTGTGTACGTGTATGTAGAGAAATTGATGTATCATGGATTGTCTCATCATGATTCGTTATTCAGAGGTGATATAATTTCCATCATTAGTTCTGATTGATGTCCTATTATTTCAGGCTGAGATTGGTGCTTCTGAGTGGTCGATGCTGGCTTGGACTGTAATTCTATGCTCTACTCACAGACCAAGAGCAAAAAAAGGCGTTTGCAGCAATGTGGATACTCCCTAGGCATCAAGATGTGTATTCGACTATTATCCTGAGTCGGCAAGCCAATGATTCTGGGGTTGATAGATGACTTTACTTAATTTTCGTGGCTAGCCGACGAGAGACTCTATAAATTCAAAATGGGACAGTCCAGTAGCCTCCACTCTGGCCACAAGATACGAAGGCCAAGTTTGAGACAGATTTCAATCGCTAGATTGGGAAGAAGGAGATTTAACAACTCGAAAAGTCTCTCTCACACGTTTTCTTTCCCTGATGAGACACTTAAGGTACATTTAATTGTGATTTTCTTTCTTTTTCATTCGTGTAAGTAATGATTGAATTTTATTATTGCAGCCGCAACAATTGAATTTGAATACAGCTACTGAGGAGGAGTTGATGACTCTACCGGGGATAAATCGAAATTTGGCTGCGAATATTGTCACTCATAGACGACTTATTGGACGTTTTAATCGAGTGGAGGATCTCGCTCTTGTTTCGGGAATTGGTGCTCACAAATTGGAGAGTATTAAAGCCGAGGTCTATGTTCCATCGTCGAATGGAAGTGGTGGGTCTTCTGAAGCATCAACGAGTCTGAATTCCATTGGGAATAATGATAGTCAAGTTGATGTTAATTCTGCCAGCGTATTCGACCTTCAAGGCGTGCCTGGAATGGATCAGGTGAGTTTGTTGAATGACTATTAAATGTGTAGATTGAATTCGTGAAACTGAAAAAAAAATGCTACAAACATTTGGAGGAAGAGAAGAATTCATTTGTGATTTATCCAATTTACCTCATTGGTTCAATGACTTCGCTTTTATTTCTTTCAAAGTTAGCCCCTGTCCCTCGAACCAGCGGCGAACTGTACTACCTCTTCCCAATGACGCTGCTGCTCTTCCAATATCGCCTAAAACCGATTTTATTTGCGACAATTTGACTTAAACGTGTGGTAAATAGTTACTGCTAAATTGCCCGCTTTGTATTTGCTCATGTATATACACATATTTGCAATGATTAAGACACTCATCACTGCCCATGTTGCTGTGCTTCCTCTGCTACAATTGTATATATATTTTCTGTATTTTATCTCCAACAAAATAAGATGCCTCATGTGATTATTCTATCTCCACAGGAATTAGCATCGAGAATTGTGGAGAAGAGGCTAAAGCACGGATGTTATCAGTCTCTGGACGAGCTTGCCAAGTTACGAGGCATGGGAAAACATCGTTTAGTCATGATAAAGCCATATCTGAAGGTCAGCAGCGTCGCAAATGGATCTGTCATTCGTGCATGCAGCAATGGAAGTACCTCGTCATCCTGGAACGTTCCTCAAGCATGTAGCACGCCTCGGGTCAACAATGTAGGCCGCAAGACTAACCGTATAAATCGGGAGAAAGTGACGACACCGAGAATGTAATGAAGTCTTTAATAATTAATGATTTCCAATTGTCTATATAAACAAAGGTTTGTCTTGTGTCCTTGTAGCAGGCCTCGAATTGACGATTGCGAGAAGAACGTGGAGCTGAGTCCTGGAATAACTGAGGAGGAGATATGGGAATTGTTGAGCATTGCCAGTCCACGACCGTCCATCGAGTGTGGTTTTGACGAGTCTCTAGACAGGACGTCGATAAGAGTAGCTTCATGGAACTTAAGTGGCTTTAATATTGATAAAGCCACCAATCCAGGTGTAATGGAAGTCATCTGTAGAACAATTTTAGAAAATAGGTGGGTTGTTTTATATTAATATTATATGATTGAATTCTTATGAGTGACACACATCAATCATGGATTTCTTGGATCTCTTTTTGTCTTCAGACTATCTTTACTGGCACTCCAAGAGGTCAAAAGTTCAGAGGCTCTGGATAAGCTCACTGGAGAATTAAATTCTCCTCATTTAAAACGTGTTCGCGATTGGCGTGAAAACCAGAAGCAATGGATAGCTGTACATTTAGGTGCAGGTCTAGCAGTCCTGTGGGATGCCTGTCCAGAAAAGTGCATCAGTATTAAAGAGCAGCCACCAGCCACGACAGTTTTTCTTCCAGTTCTTGCCTCTATTATATTTCACGTGAGTATTCATGGCTGTTATTCAATGAAAAAATGTTTCTTGTCATCGATTTTACTCATAAAGATGATTTACTGGGCTTTTTCAGGTCAATAAGCTCGATATAACTTTGATAAACGTCCAGATGCATGACCCAGAGGATACCAAGATCATTGAACGATTTGTCGATGCTAAGAATTCAATTTTCCTGGGTGATTTTTCTCTGTCCAACGATTCTTCAAATGTATACAACGACGTATTTTCCGAAGCTAATACCGCGTTCGATCCTGATAAGCATATATTTAAAGATAAAATTATTTGGGGAAAGGGTTCAAAGAAGTTGTTTAATACGGGATTAAATCGTGTCGTGAGACAGGGGCTCATGCACTTAGGTATTCCACAGGGTTGGCGATGGGGTGGTCCTGCTTCTAATCACTGTCCGATTTGGTGTGAAGTTTTCACGGAACCCGGTGATCCTTGATATAAATATCTATCTATCCGAATTTTCGTAAACTATTCGCGTAATTTCGTGCAATGGTTTTCGAGTGTGCTGTATTCTATCGTACTTCCTTTTGATTTTCATAACTTCGTCAATAGAATTGACGAAGTAATTTCTATTTTACATTATCTTAGACGTGACGAATTAGAATATAGTAATATATATAATATATAGAATGAATTCGACTATGTACTTTAACGCTTTACAGTCGGCGTTTCCTGTTTCCGAAGGCCTCCGTTTGTAGCAGTGTCCTTTTTTTGATTGGAAAAAAAAAAAAAGGATTAAGACTGACTATTCCATTTGTAATGAAGTAATGACACTAATGACGGTGACAATGCGATGCTGGCATGTCGCATTGTATTATCAACTGTACTATATTGTAAAATACAGAAAGTTATTTTCCTACTTTTTGTCATGCCAATTACCTAGCTCAATGTCCATCGCTCAAATAATTTATTCCACTCTCCTGCGACAGAAGATGGTATTAGAATAATAAATCTAGAAACACTTTTTCCTTTTAATTAGAACGTTATAAACGTTGAGTGTAAAATTCTTTTTGTGTAAATATTTTTACATTCATATACAGTATGTACATTGTTCTTTTTTTCTTTCTATACACGACCATAGAAAAATATATAATCACCAATTCCCTGTAAAGAGTCCTTTGATCGTCAAACGAAAAAAAAAGAGAAAAATCCTAAGAAAAGAAATAGAATCTAATAATTTATGACAATTGGAGCACCCGACTGAATCCATATATCTATATATGCATGTATATCTCACGAAATATCCAATGATTCTTTCACTGCTCTTCTTGGACTATTGGAACACACCACGTGAGGAGAACACAACGATGGGCATGTAATGCGCTTATTCATTCGTTACATGAGTCGGCGTGTCACTCTCCATGCCCTCGATTGCCCCAGGTAGCATAATTTCCGCTTGATCAGTCTCTTTGTGAAGCGCAATTATGATTTTATCATCACTGGAAGACTGACTATCGGATGAGCCTTCCTGCGTTGACGTAGCAGCCTCCTGAAATGATCAAATAGTTAATGAAAACAATGATCATTGTAATAAAAAATAAATTTCAAATAAAAAAGAAACCAAAAGTTAACTCACCGTGCTTCGAATCTTCGTGTGAGTCTTGATGTGCTTCGTCAAATGATCAGATCGCATGAATTTCTTCGTGCATTCTGGACACTGAAACCGTTTCTCACCGGTATGTGTCCTCCTGTGCCTCTGAAGTTCATCGGACCTGGTGAACTTTTTGCCGCAGAATACCCAGCTACACACAAAAGGTCGCTCGCCAGTGTGCCATCGCAAATGAGCCCTCAAGTGGCTCGTCTTGCCATAAACTTTATTACAACCAGCAATGTGGCAGACGTGCTGTCGTTTGTGTGTGATGTCACGAGTTCTCTCGCCATCACTGCAATTAGGACAATTGCAGGCAACGCGTCGACGATGCTGCTTGGCGTCGCCTTCAGCAGCAACACTTATTGTCCCTGTGTTCTGTTGTTGCTGCTGCTGCTGCTGCTGTTGCTGTTGCTGTTGAGTGGGCGTCGCTGGACCAATCGTGCCATTTGCTTGAATTGTCTGAAGGATCTGCCACTTGGAGGGGTCAGAGTCGAGATGGACAGTGGGTCCTGTGACGATGGGAGTGCCCGCAGTGGCGGTTGGAAGAGTTTGGACGGTTGCAGGCTGAAGAGCACTGGCAGGAATCACCTGGACATTGCCAAGTCCAGGAATATTTTGCAATGGAATCGATTGCAGGAAGCCATTGGGTGTATTCACTCCACCTGCAGGCTGAAGCTGCATTATTCCACCATTGCCGACGTTCAGTCCTCGTAGCATTCCGGCCTGGGGACCTGCCAAGTTCGTTAAAGCTGACGCTGATATGAGGGTGAGCTGTTGTCCTTGAGCACCAGTGATGGTGATGGGTTGCATCGTTTGCTGAGCCGCCTGAGGCGCGGGAATGTGAATGACTTGACCAGCAGCCAATTGACTTGCATCTATACTCGTCAATTTTATGTCATTCTCACCTCCGTCTGAGGGCCTCGACAAACTCGACACCTCGATCTTTTGACCGTCTTTCGTGGTTAGCACATTTGCACCAGAGGCCACTGGTCTGCCCAGTTGACCTATTCCAACGACTTGAACATTGCCAGGCGTCGATACAGACGTGGTCCACGTTGTGCTAGAGGTTGGCGTCGATGCAGAGGCCTGCTGTACCTGGACTTGCTGCTGCTGTTGAGCCTGCTGCTGCTGCTGTGCTTGCTGGGCCTGCTGTTGAGCTTGATGCTGCTGCTGGGCTTGCTGCTGCTGTTGAATTACTTGCTGGACGACTTGCTGAACTTGCTGTTGCTGCTGTTGGGCCTGAGCCTGTGCTACGGCTTGTTGTTGTTGCTGTTGTTGCTGCTGCACAGATTGGACAATCTGCTGTTGAGTTTGATGCTGAGCAGATACTTGCTGCACGACTTGTTGCTGAGCAGCTTGCTGTTGAGCGACCTGTTGGGCCACTTGAGCAGCGACCTGTTGGCCTTGTAAACCTTGAAGCTGGGGTATGTTAGCGATTTGAACTTGCTGTATTTGACCATTCGGGGTAATTATCTGTGCCATCTGTGGAATTTGCTACAAGGAAATAATACAATTGTTTTTATCAACTATTTTTCATGAGTGTAGATAGATAATTAGAGATCCGTGGGTTTAGGAATTTACCTGAGTGATTTGGGGAATCATTTGCGTGGCTCCCATGTTGAAGACATTGGATAAGGCCTGAATGGGAAAATGCACGGTCTGATAGATCGTTTGTCCATTGTTAGCAGTGACTGGTACTTGCACAGGAACAGTCTGCTGTACGTGTTGCATGGGGAATTGGAGCGGCCTGACTTGAACACTTTGTCCTGAAACATCCAGGGTTGCCTTGGAATCTGCCCGTTGATAATCGCAGACGACAAAAGGCAGTGGTTAACAAGCGTGAGTGGAATATTGAAAGGGTTAGTTAGAGATAGAAAGAAAGAAAAAAATGTTGAAGGTGCCAGGAGTGAGTTGTGAGTAAGAGGGCAATAAAGAATTAGCACGTCCAAGCTGAATAGAAAAACGTTAGCAAACGAACCTGTCGGTAATTGAACCGTCTGACCCCCAATATTTTGGATAATCGAAGTGGGGAAAACACTCGGTGCTCTGATGAGACTCACAGGCTGCGGTGTGATAATTGTTTGGCCATTGGCCAACTGCACTTGCTGGACCTGTTGCCCACCAGCAGTGGCAAAATGCATCGTTGGAGACTGATGATGAGCTCCCACTGAAGACATTGCTGAGGATGGAATAAAGAGAGCTTCCTGGCCATCAATATTGACTGTTTGCATTTGTGGAATAACGCTGTAGCTCAATTGCTGCTGTTGTTGTTGCTGGGGCTGTTGTTGACCCTGCTGCTGAGCCTGTTGACCTTGCTGCTGTTGTTGCTGAAGTGCTGCCTGGGCTTGGCTACTGATCAACTGTGCTCCCTGGAAAAATCAGGCAATGAATTAGAACTTAATAATAAATAATTAA
>JABSMT010000221.1:0-10899 GCA_018902335.1 Eumacrocentrus americanus | reverse complement strand
AAAAAATAATATAAAAAAAAGTACTGATGATCTAACAATAGAAATAAGTGACCAATATTGATCTAACGACGACCTATCGATTTCAGTTGCTAACTGATCACAGCGTCCGTATTGGATCCATCCAATGCCAATACATATGTACGTATGTATGCGGCCATCTGGTGATTTCACTTCCAAGCATGAGAGACATACTGAATCGCACTCGTGTGGTTTATTTTACGACGTCTCCAGGGGCCACTTTGACATGCTTCTGTGCTATGCGTGAGGGGCCTTCGGGCCCTTTGAACACTCCCTGCGGGCTCTAGTTCCTTGGTACTGCCACGCATGGATCTTTAGGCCCCTTCATCAATATTACAACTAATTATATAGCGTGGATGATCGTAAAAAAATTCAATCACATTTTCCAGTATAAAGCCTGTTCCAGACGTCGTTGAAAGCTAAGAGGTGATCTGGAAAAATAATTGATGATTAGTTGGCAAGTGAAATTAGAAGAGATTTGTAATATGGATGTTCAGTAAATGTGGCTGAAGATATAAAAATAATTAATTTACCAGAATTATATGACGAATTTTTCAGTGAAAAAAATGAAACATGATAAGACTAGATACGTCTGGCTCAGCGTTGCCAATCACACACCCACATTTTCAACCTCCTGTGGATCATGTGACCCTGATGGAAACTCTCGTTCTCTATTGTTCCACCCTAATTAATGCGACACACAAGGCCGTGACCGTCGTGTGTCAAAATCGCGCGAGTTCTACGTGCTCCTTCCTGACGTTTATACATTCCTGTTGAGCTGTGCTGTCACTTATCCAATATCTGTAAACAAAAAAAAATGGTTATTGTTACAGTGTGGATGGTAGGTTGTGTGCAAATGCTTACCATTGACGCAACAACGTGTGTCTCAAGGGTCCAAGTGTAACCCTGTGAGAGTTTGAGTTTCTTTCACACCAAAAGGTCTTGTACTGGAACTTCCATTAGACCTTGTGCAAATGCCTTTGCACGTTATTTTCATTAGGTTGGCCCTCAAACCTGCTTTTATACTTGAAATATGCGTCAATCAACTGAAAAAAAAAAAAAAAAAAAAAAAATTATTTTCTGTTTTTGTGTGGAACGAGGAAGTGGGATCAAGATTCGTCCGGCAGCAGTAGAAAGTCCCGGGAGACGTCTTGGAATTTTTTTTCAACACAAAATGTCGCGCGACGTACCAGGTGAGCATGTCGCGCTGAAGTATTACTGACTGAGTGACGCAAGCGCGAGCCCGCTGTTGTAAAATGTAACAGGCATTGCTACACAGAGATAGCGAGTTGATTCCATGCTCTTTCTGTTTTCCTGAGTAATTGCAAATTTTTTGGATTCTCCGTTTACAACGTTCCAATGGAAATTTCAGTGTTTGTACACGTATGCATGCAACTTTGAACGTTCAAATGTACATTTTGTTGTTTGTCATTGATTTGACAATACCGAGAAATAGTTACTGCCACTTCTACTATCCTGATCGTCGAGTGTTCTATCTGTTCTAACCCATGACTTCCGGTTCGATCGTCGCAGCCATATGCTAACGATGTAGCTTCTTTCTTCTCTCCCGATAGGCGAGTATCCTGACTCGTCGATTCAACGATACTTTCATGGCACGTGAGTTCAACGTATAAACTCTCTGTATCATTATATATTCGTACACATCAGATATACATACTCTACATTTATGATCACCACTTTCGTAATGTTCTGTTTGACGAGCAATGAAATAATCCAACTAATACTGATGCTTCTCTAATAGTTCATAGCTCGCATTGTGCCACTTCCTTAAAGCTAACTACAATCACAATTATTTAATATTCGAGAAAAATGTTTTGAAAAAATATACAGAACTAAATTTTTTTTCTCACTTATGTACAAAAAAAAAACAAAATATATTTATCACACGCAAATTTATCAAATATTTTTAACTACCCCTAATGGAATATTTGTTTAATTTAAAAAAATTAGTTTACTCATTAGTTTTTTCAGAAATTCGACAAAAATAACCATTTTCACGAATAATGAAAAATAATTGCTCATCATGCGACTTGAAAATTCACATTTTTTGGAAACGAATAAATAATTCTTGAATGATATTTAACCCTTTAACAGAAAATTGTTGGGATTAATTGAACAATTATTTTAACTGTCCAAAGATGAATCAACAATATGTTACATGCATGCAATGCCAGCCATAAAGAGTTTAATAAAAAAAATTTAACAAACTCTGTAGTTAGATTAGTTATCATAGTTAGATTGGATATCTTCATCACAAAATCAATCTGATATAAAAGAAAATACTTTTTATACCTTCAATAAATTAAATTGTATAAAAACAATTTTTTATACCACCCAGAAGAATTTATTTTGAACAAATATAGACAAGTTAATTGCCTCTGAATCGATAATCCCACGACAAAGGCCGTCTCATCCACCCCAAGTGCACTTCGAAACTGTTCGATGACCATTGTATGTATACACGCTATATTGGGTCACAGTCGAGTGGCTTCTCATTGAGAGCGACGAGGGGATCGAATAAACGTGACCGACATCAAAGAATAACTCTGTTTCCCCTCTCGAAGCGCGAACAACCCTTGTTCGCGGGGGTCGAAAACCACCGACATTGGCAACGTGCTACCCTGATACCAAACCGCCCTTGTTTTCCAATAAACACAAAGCGAGCAGCTTCTCAACGGTCGAAAGTCCCGAAAGAAATGTTATCCCAGAAGACTGCGCAAGCTGCATCAAAGCCTTTTGTGGTCGATGATGTTCTAACAACGATATACGATCATAGAGGGCGACACACATACTTACGCATACACATTGGAAACCGATAAGAGCCAACGGTCGTGACGCCGACAGGCATCGATGAGCATTGGTGTTACCAGCCAGTTCAGATGTCTCCCTGTTCCATTTCCGGTCGAGTTTCTACGGCCTGGCTGCTTTAAGGCTGTCCCTCGAGGTTCGATTTATCGATTTGACGCTTCACACTGATGAACACTCTGTGTATTGTACTAAGTCATCGACACAAGCGTTTATTGGTGTTAGTGAAACCAGCTCTAGCTTTCTATACTGTCCGCCTCCAAGAACCAATCGGGAACTTCTATTTCCCGATTCGACGCTGTGTCTATTTATTGGTAATCGAGCACATTCGACGCCCTTGTCATCTTCCATCCTACAAATATATCGTCATACATATTTTTTCAAGTTATTCCTATAAAAATGTATCTTTTATAGAAATACACGGCATCACGAATAAATAATTTCATGGATTAGAATTTATATTTCATCTTTATTTTGACATTCATTCTAGTCTGTTTAGGACACATCTTTCTATATTATTTTTTTTTAATTATGCAAATGGTACATAAAAAAAATAATTCAAACTGGATGTAGGCAAAAGAGGAAATGGATCGACGAAGGAAGTAAATGATAAGGATGATGGTGAAATTAAATTTCATTAATATTATAAACAATGAAGAAAACAATGTATTTATACCATTGGGTTATTAAAGATCACAGGAAGCCTCAGCGATGATTCTGCGTTCCTGTTAAGGAGGTAGGTTGCGAAAGACCTCTTCGTCGTATTGGTTTCCGATAGTCGAGACTGCGCCACAATTCTAACCCCTCAACGACGCACAAATAAAGCTCATCTGGATTGCATACACATACTATCCTATTTTGTTATTTCTATTGATCAATAAACCTGAAGCAATTTCTGACCAATAATCAACCTGTTAGATCAATAGTATTCCTACATCATTAAACTTTTTTATAATCCTACTTTCGAAAATACATTTCGCTGGGCCATTTTTTTTTATTTCTCCTATCACTCGTTAACCAATTGCGATATAGGTATTCAAACGAAGCATCGATCCAACACACAGCTTGCACGCTCCTCTTCATCCCTTTATTTCGCTCTCTCTTTTTCTCTGTCTACACCCCCAACCCGGTTATCAGTGACGTCACCATTCCCCATCAGCGACTGTGACACCCCTTGCGCGCGTTTTCGATCACCGGACAACCTTCTCGCCCGGATACATTCCTGTCTCACTGGCGGGCATCCGCGACGCTTCGACCCTCCGAAGAAGCTAAAAAAAAAGGTCGTCACATCTTTTTCCGCCGACGACTCTTCGTACATGCGTGACTCCAGACAGACTGGCGATCCTTGGAACCACATCAAGCCTGGCCACTTAAGCAACATCGCGTCTCACTAGTGCCAGGGTAACAGAACGTGCGAGTTGGTTACGCGCACCAGTAGTCGGCCGTTGTGCGTTGCTATCACAATTCTCACCCGTATAGTGGTTGATGTCGTGGTAATGGTGAATGTAGTGGTAGTATAGGTGCATCGGTCCATGAATTCATATTGTTCGAATATACTCCTACTTTATCAGCAATACAATCAATTTTTTATTTTGCCGCAAAAAAAAATACACAGACCTTCAATTCTGAAGAAAATGTCATTTGATGTTAATTTTATTGATTAGATATAATTTTCGTAGTATACATGTGTATTATACAGCTCCAAATTTTTATGTAATTTTCGAGTACATAAAATACTCTTGCAACTTAATTCGCTGATGATTGAATTTAAATTGATGACAATAAAGATACACATTAAATTTCGAGCGGTCTTTAAAATTCAAGACAAACTAAAAGTTACCTATAGCATTTGATAATTCTATTGAACATACGTATATTTTTATAACGTATACTTTTATATCGAAAATTATATTTTTGTGACAAAAAATCACTGAATATTGATGAACTTTGCCAAAGAAACAGTGAGAAGTACCGATAGGGGAATAATATATGTTCTAGTCAAACAAATATGTGCAAGTATTTTAGGACAGGGAATCACTGAAAGCTATAAGAGCTTGATAAAGTATTAATAAAAAATGAAACGTCGCTGTTTTAGCAATGAAAGTATTTTAAATCCGACTTAACACCCAAATAGTCCACATTCCCAAGAACAACACACAGTTCATAATTTTCAATGAATAGTAAAGAATTTTACTACTTGTACTAAAATTACGGTACTGTTGGTATCGAAATTCCAAATATGGCATGATAATTACAAAATTTCTGAATATTCATTTACATGTTTAACCCTTTTATGCACAATTTTTTTTTCGATGTCAAATATGCATAATTCGATCAATTACAGCATATAAATGTAGAATTGATAATTAAAAACACGAAATACCGTCTTGTCATTTTTATGCAATAACCGTTGAACAATTGTATTTTTTAGTTCAATGATTGTGTTTTTCATACTTCAATTCATCCAGTTGAATGTTTTCAAAAAGATTGAAATTTAAATGTCAAAAAAGATAGAAATTTAATGTACATTTACAGTTGTTAAAAACTTCCAGCATCGTTTCTTCAATTTCACAGGAAGTTTTCTGTCAATAAATGTTAATCATTGTTCTCTAGTGGCTTAGAAAATCGTCTCAGTATGGTGAACGCAGAATATGATGTGTGCATTATCTGAAATAAAATTGAAATCAACATGAGAAAAAAATAACATAGCAAGTTAATCAATGACAATCATCCGAGATATAGTGTGACAATGTTAGTACTTTACTGAAGGTCTCATTAGTAATCGGTATCGATAGGACGGTAGTGAAAACGATAGGTCGCATAGTGCTACGTCTCATTATGTTTAGAATTGCCTTTTTTGTAGATTTATCAATACCATCGGTCCATTTCAATTGATATGCAACGCTACCTACTTCTATGCTCTAAAAAAAGGTTAAATATTACAATAAAGTCTATTCTAAAAGTACTTACATTTCACCTACTTTCAACATGACTTCATTTGATAACCAATAACGGTAAAACCCAATAATAATGGCTCCCGTGATGTAAACCATGAATATCCAAAAGTCAACACTAATCAAATCATTAACAATCATTAATCGGAATGCTCCTGCAGATAAGCAGACAGACAGTGAACAGAATGCTGATGTATTTGGCATGAAAAATGTTCTCTGAAAGTCTTCTGTCATTCTGTAAAAGCAAGAAGTTGCATTACATGTAAGTTAGATATCTGGATATCTTACTGATAATGCTATACATGGTGTAATGTCAAAACAACGAACTTGTAGATGGAAAGATGATGTTGGATCCAATTACGAAGTTGCTTTTTCCTATTATGACCAGTAGTCATTGACATTATTTTGAGTCGATGTTTTAAAATCTCTAGTTGCATAATTATTTGTAATAGTATTCCATTATATATAAGATCATGTCCCATTATAATCACAACTCCAATCCAATAGCCCATCGCAACATAACAAAATATCGACCAAAACGGGAAAGTATTACTTATCCAATTTGGAATCCAAATGTTTATGGGATAAGTTCTCCTAATTGAACAAGTCATTAAATATGAACAACCGAAGAGACAATATATACTAACATGTAACAAAATTATAAATCTGCAAAAATATCATTCGATTAACTAAATGCAGTTATGTCAATATCAGTAAAAACGTACTTTAAATAGTTGTGGCATTGCTTCTGATTTTTTTGTTCGTGATGATCTCTCACTTTACGTACATTATTCCACATATTGTCCAATATTGTAATGATTTCATTGCTTTTAAATAGGAGATTGTATACGCTGAACATGCAATGAATACTAGGAAAGAACATAGTAAAACTTATAAGAAGATTCTGCACATTGTCAATTTTCAAAAAAATATAAAGTAACTGACTGCTGAAGTTTGCAATAAGTGCCAATACAACAAACGATGTATAACAATCATAAAGAAAGTTCTGTATAATATTTTTTCCCTTATGAGAAGGCCAAACTCCATGAATTTGCAAAATTTTAAACACGAAGTTCCATGATGACGATGTACAATGTTCTAGAGTTCGGCACAATGCACATGCACACGCCACCATCGTTCGGCACTCTGATTCGATAGTTTCAACTATCATTCTACGAAAGTTCCGATTAATATTCATGATGGTTGCTTTCCTGCTGATGTTATTCGATAAATTATGACTTAATGGTGGTTGCGTGCAATGGACGTCACAGATGTATTGAGGGGTAATCAATCAATCAAATATTTTTTCGTTCATGGGACATGTTACTGACCACTTCCCTATTGAAATATTTAAACATACAAAATAAATTGATAAAATTTCTTCAACCAAACATTTATACACAGTAACAGAATATATAAAACATTGATGTAGGAGACGTGATCAGTATAATTACCGGTGTTTACCCTTATGAATAATTTTTTGTGCATTCAACGAATTACATATCGATACGTTACTTCTAAAAAGTCGTATCCCACATAGGAAGTTTACAGGGGACGACTTTTGAGGGTTAAGAAGCCTATGCCGAACCACGTAAAACGTTTTATAAAACATGTAACAAAATACATTTAAAAATCAATTTCACTCATGAAATTTTGGAATTCGATGCAAAATCGCCTCATCATTTGATTGTCATTAAAAACTCAATTTCCGAAATTTTGTTGGACACGACCTTTTAAAATTGTTCTAAGAGAAGCCGGAAACAAGTATAAAATTGCATGTGATAGTTCAGGTACCAAAATGCTGAAAGATGTGGAAATATTATTTTCCGATGATGAAAAAAGTCTAATATACTGATGCTGAAGATATTATCCGGTTTTATTTCGCATCGAGGAATAATCCCACACCGACTGAAATCTTGACAGATTGTTTTTTGAACAATGAACTTTTATGGCAACAACAAAATTCGAGAATGTTTGTATAAGCCACACAGATGTCAACATTCACCGCAGGCCAATGATTATTGTGCATGCTTTTACGTCGCATGCAAAGGCAAAATAGACCTAGAGGATGATAAATGCTCTACTTTTGTGGGTAAGGGTTATTAAATTTTCATAAAGCATTCATCAGTAGACATATGACTCTTTTATAATTCAAGGCGACGTTAATATTATTCTTGTGAATTGGAGTGCACACGTGTCGAAGAAATACCTCGATGCAGCAAAAAATACTAAGATTGTCGGTGATATGATGGCCATCAAGTATGTGAACAATCATCTCTAAATCATATCCGCACAAAAATACAGATATATCCGCTGGAAATTAATCCGCCAAGTACACGATACAATTTTTTTTTTAATCCAAATATGGGAATTATATATGTTTGCAAAGTTTTCGTTTTCAGTATAGCAGGGCGCCAACTGATTAAACGAAATGTCGAGATATCTATATCGAGCTCGCGAATAAATCTTAGAATTACTTAAAAACGGGGGCTCGTCCGTTGCTATAGATATGAGCGTATTTCCGCTACTATTATTTGACGGACTCAAGTAATTTCGATCTTAATCGATAGGGAGTCATCGATTTACATTAAGCATCTAGCCCAATTTAGCTTAATTCGTCATATTTTACGAATTATTTCCATGTAAAAATTAAATGTGAACAAAACCCCAAATCTTTCCTGTAAGGAGACTGTATAATATGAAGATTTACGTATCATACTTCAAATGATCAATATGAATTCTATAATCTTCCTTCTTAAACAAGCATACAGACACATAAACACACTATTGTTTTTTGATTATATCATTTTGCAAATTTCTTTATTTTTCGTTTTCTTCGTATTCTCGCCATTGATAGTTGCATTTGAGCTCCCATTTTGTGGAGTATCCACCACGGTTGCGAGAACATGACTGATTCTAGCTTGTACTTTTGATGCTTGGAACGTGAAGATGGCCAAACTAATAAGAGGGGTGTCTAGAAGACAGAATTTCATTGGCTGAAACATTTTTGTGACTATGAAGAAGGATTTGTCACCTAATTACCGAGTTGCTGGGTAATCACCCATAGTAGATTTTGCACCTCCGTGGAATTTCCCAGGTCTATACTGTCACAACAGAACGAGTAAGTCCAGTACAAGTCAAAACAGATAAAATTCGACCAGCGTCGCGTAAGTAGCAATCAAGTTGAAAACATTATTGAAAGGAAGAATAAGTCCAAAGCAAGTCGAAACGGACAAAATTCGTCCAACGCCATCGATTGAAGTAGAAGCGTAAGTTCAAATCAAGGCGAGAATGTTGAAACCATACATAACATATACATAACTATTTTCATCACCTTAGCGATAAGAAAACTACTAATGGTTCAGTGCCGAAAACGACTACTTAATTTTAACAAATCTTGACATTTGATATTTGTGATTATAATCAGACTTCCAGTTTTCCGGGAAAGAATTATAACTTGAATTTTCAATTTTATAAATTATAGTATAAAAAATCAGAAATTCAATATGGTCCTATGTCAATTACTATAAATAACAAATTGATATCTTTTATCGAAATTTTTTGACTAAGATAATCCGGGCCAAGTGACTTAGCCATTTCTTTTTAATAATTATTCTTTTGTACAAGATAATACAATACAATACAATATTGTATAGTATTATTTTATATTTCATTTTATTCATGTCTTCATATATTTATTTTTACTTTTCTTCACTTCTAGTGAAAAAGAAAAGTATTTTGCATTAGGCCGAAAAGTGACTTTCTCTAATTTTGATCCAATTTGACTTTCGAGACGGACAACATGCTAGATTTATGATCCTAAACAAATGTCGGTCTGTCTGTCTGTGTGTCTGTCGTTGGAAAATAAATTAGCCACATGATCTGACGAACAGTTCGATAGAAAAATTTGAAATTTGGCAAAAAGTTACTTTGGATACCAAGGACTAAAAAATGCTACTTGTGATTTTATTCTGACTTCCGGTTTGGCGGGAAAAAAATTGTTTGAAATTTTTTTTCCTAAAAATTCACAGAACAATTTGAAATTTGGCAGGAATATATTTTAATAGAAAAGAAAGAAAAAAGGTCATACGAAACTTTTCTCTATCACTTCCGATTTAACGAGAAAAAATTATATTTTAAAATTTTGTATACTGTTACGTCCGGAGTGATTGGACCCGAAGCAACACGGTATGATCTTCAAAAGTAAAGAAATTCTATCTTCATGTATACCTGAAATGATTCTTATCTGTATGCAGAAGAGAGGGAAATCATGTACCGCATTCAGTGTGCATTTGCGTACACAATAGTTCACACATTTATAGGCAACGATCCAGCTGCCTTCTCGCGTACCGTCTTTGTTTAGATACTAGAAACCATGATAAAGTGTATCGTGATTACCCTTTAATTATAAATGGGAATTCTAAAAGAGACCGGCATTCGAGAAATGATTATCAAATTTCGTATGATAGTTCTGGCATTAAACTACTGAAAGATCTCGAGGATATTTTTTCCAGTGAAAAATCTAATAATGAGACTCAAGAGATTATCCGGTTTTATTTCGCATCGAGGAACAATCAAACCGTCCGAAATTATGACAGATTGTCTTTTCAACAATCAACTTTATATGGAAAAAAATGAATTTGAGAATGTGCATATGAACGACACAGACTTTAATATTCAACGCAGGACGATGATCATTGTGCATGGTTTTATGTCGCATGCAAAGAAATATTGGGTTCAGAAGATGATGAATGCTTTACTTTCGTGGGTACGTGTTTTCATATTTTCATGAATAAAATTAATCATTCAGCAACAAACATATATTTATTATGACTCTTTTATAATTCAGGGCGACGCGTTAATGTGATTCTTATGGATTGGAGTGTACATGCATCAAAGGAATATAGCGTTGCAGCAAAGAATACTAAGAATGTCGATAATATGATAGCTAGATACGCAAACAATTTTCTCTGAATCTTATACATCTTATTAGTAAAAAAAAATTTTTTACCACACCTCCGCGGAAAGTTCGCATTTTCGGCCCTGTTTAGCGGGAGGGAAGTGGCACTTTTTTGCCCTGACCGAACTAATGAGCGCATGC
>JABSMT010000210.1:0-10901 GCA_018902335.1 Eumacrocentrus americanus | reverse complement strand
AAAAAGAATAAATAATGAATCTTTTTCAAGTGAACTCTTTAAATCCCAAGTGTCGTTGTTGTTTGTATCTCAACACAACAACCCTTTTCCCTTCTTTTGCCCATCGATGAGCTTCAGCTCGTTAATTAATAATGACTAATGAGCAATGCAGAAGAGATGGCTGCAGAGCAATGACAAACGGGCCCAGGTGGCTCTCTCCCCACGATTCTCGAGAGTGCCCTTACACACACCGCCCTCCGCCGTTCGTCGTCGCATTCATACAGGGAAAAGGTAGTAGAGGGAGAAAGCGGGGTGGAAGAGGCAAGGGGGGAGGGAGAAAGAGAGAGAGAGAGAACGTAAGCGCACTTGACAGCTAAGGCCACTGTCTTCGCACAAAGGCAAAGGCTATTGGCTCTCATTGAGAAATCCTCACGCATCTCTTTTGCTTTCCTTCATTAAAACAAGACATCAACATACTGAATAACCATTAAAAATTACAGATTCCTACGCAAAATCCTTCATTTTGCTGTTGAATCCAATGAAAAAGCGACCAAGAAATATCTAAATTATGCTCGTTAGACATAAAGGGAAGCTCAGAATGCCTTTTAAAGCTCCAAGAAAGCTTTTTCTTGCCGGACAATCAAGACAATGAAATGATGCATTGGAACAATGATAAAATTACCTCATTCGAACGAGAGAAGCTTTGTACATTGTAGCGGTTGTTAAGCGCCCGCACCAACGAGAGTCACTACGGTACATCGCGAGTCTTCACCATGATCGTGCTGCTGCACACATGAAACTTGGATTCGTCTCCCCGTCGGCGGTCGTATTCAAGCGTTTGTAAACGCAACGGACGTGATTCACACACAATTTAAATGGACGTTGAATCGAGTTTTATTTGCGATGGCTACCTATATACCTATAATATATAACAAAGAATCTTGCACACGCCGTTGACGTGTACGTCAATGTACAATAACACTAAGCGGGATTTCGGGGTCGGCCGCCATTAAAATTCGACGGACACGGGTTGTACATGGGGGGGTTGTGTGGAAAGGCCGTGGAGACTATACGGCGTGCGCTCTCGCCCTCCCGCGATCCCCTGTCCTCCTTTAAATACATAATTCTGTCTCACTTCGACCAAGGGGCTTGCTGATGGCTTCTGTCCTTGTCCAGTGTGCTCTTTCTCCGTCGGCGAGCGCCCTCTGGCCCTATAAACCAGACGAATCTTTCTTTGTCGCTGGGGTATTCGTAGCCCTCCAGTTCGCGCGCCCTCTAGGGTCACAAATACGAAAATCCCTATGATGACGTCAGGAGCTCCCCAGGATTGTTTTATTTTTTTGAATTCAAATACACCATTTTGCTTGATGTTTGCTAAAAATTTATTGAAGACTTCTATTATATTGAGAGGATAAAATGAAGCGGGAAAAAGAGATATTTCAAAAAATAAATTATGAAAAATTTTTAGACAATTTTTATATTACGAATATCTCGAAAAGTTTGAGAGATACGATAAAATTGGATCAGACCTTTTTTGTAGGATATTAAATTCTCTACAAAAAAGGTCTCTTGCATTTTTGTCGTATGTTGTATAGTTCTCGAGATTTAATCAATTTTGTAAGAGTCCAATGAAAAATTTGACTTTTTTACCGCTTCACTACAGATTTTGTAATTGTTGAATCACGCATTGCTGGAATACAGTCTTAGATTTTTATTGTTCAACTAAGTTTCTGAATTATTGTTTTTATTTTTATTAGTTATTTACCTTTTTTTGGGGATGAATAAATGCATGAAGTTGAAGCCGATTGGACATTCAATTTGTGTTTTTTTTTAAGTTCGTCTCACACATGATCTAATGGCATGAATTCGCTAGTCTTGTAACTATTTTATTTTGTAAATGATTGTTATTTACAGATATACCAAAGCCACGGAACTAAGTTTCGGATATTCACAGTGAAAATTTCCATTATGGAAAAGTCGTAACATTTTTTATTTTTCTTTTTTCATTTTCGTCCTTTCACTTTTTAATATAATTAACGAACAGTAAGATAACCGATGTAGCGGCTTGATAATTAGGTGGTCGATGCATTAGACGCGTCGTATCAATTATTATTATATCAATTTAATTTTATAGATTTTTTCCGCTACTCGTCTTCTCACTAGTTTGTATTTCTTTTTTAATCCGTTTCTGTCATGAACGTAAAGTTATTCCTATTCGTGTGAGTTTTTTTTTTGTTTTTCATTTCGAATATTAACACGTGTTGTGTGTTATACATTATAGAAGAGAAAGGGACGACTTATTGAATTATAGATCCATAAGATTTTGGTTATATCCTCGAACAGAAATCATTCCTATACACTTCTATATAAGCCAAACTTAGTCTTAATCTAAACTAGACAGTTCAGAATAGTCGAAATATTCTTCTTATCCTTTTTCTTCTTATATAGAAACACATAATATATTTCAAAGTCCCCTAAATAATAAGCACGGCACGAGATGCCGGTTTATCTTCATTTCCTTTTTTCTTAGCACAGAGGAAGGCTGTCTCAAACACCGTTATATAAAAAAAAAATTATAAAACAGAAAGAAAGAGGTATTGAAGACGTTTATGCCTAAAAAAGAAGTATTTATACAAGCGTTCATATACGTATCGGTGTTTTTTTTTGTTCTTCTCAGCCTAAAAAATTAGGCCCTCGATGTTAACGTAAAAATCAAGATTACACATTGCAATCTCATATTTTTTGCTTCATTAGTTGTTTTTTTTTATTCTAAAAAAATTAATTTTCTTTTTCTTGATTATTCGTTCTCTCCTATTCCGTCGCACTTTTGGTTTGCTCTGTCTCTTCTCGTTGACGATTTTTTACGTAAATCATAGAAGAAATTAGCAATCGATTGCGTTATAATCATTAATGCTACGTTTGAAGATCATAGAAATTTCATTAACTGTTTTATTGAAAAAAAAATTGGTTGTCCCTGTTATTTCGTCACACAGACATTAAAAAAAAAGATTTAAAAAAATCGTTTTTTTTTTCTCACACTCACACATGCACGCTGCTCATTCTTTCACAGTGTCCTTTATAGCATGTATTTTTTCCGATTCTCGCAGCCGTGAGTAGACTAGTAGAATTGTAGCGGGGTCCACAAAACGGATAACGTTGTACAGATATAAACGTTCTCCAGGAAAATAAAAATGTTTCTCCTTTCGTTTCGCCTACTTTCATGTGTGTTAATAACATTTTGTCGCTCTTCTTGGTTTTTTTTTGTTGCCGTTCTCTTCTCTGCCGTTCAAGTAATCGTGCGCATATACGTACTGATGTTTATTACGTATTATGTTTTTTTTTTTTACTAATAATTTCCTTAAAACGATGCGAGGTTGTGGTGATAATTATAGTGAAGGTTGCAAGGGCTAGTTTAATTAAAGTAATGATAGTTGTTATTTTGTTTCTTTTTCACGGATGGTAAGTTTATGGTGGGACTGGGTGTTGTTTATTTTGTTTCTGTTTCAATTCACCAATGGCCGAGTTGAAATCTATCCCAGCGATGGGAAGTCGTGCTCATCGTCAACCTTGGGAGCATTTTGACGTCCACGTGGCGACTTTTGCTCCACTTGTTGAGCCACAACCTTAGCCACGTCCTTTATTGATAAACAAAAAGAAATTTACATTGTATTAGTCTTCTTTGTTCTGTTGCAAAGGTTTGTCAGTACATTGATTATAATAATGACGAATGCAAACTGACAAACCTTGAAATATAGACAATAATTAGTTATTAACGATTACTTACAACTGGTGGACGAATTTCTGCAGCATCTCGGGGTGGGCCACGATTTCCTCCGAATCCACGACCATTGGGACGATCGCCACGAGCACCACGTCCTCCACGGCCGCCACGACCAGCGCCACCACGACGAGAGTCGCTGAATTGAATTTCAATCTCGTAGACACGCTTTTGCCTGCCAACACGTTGAGGATACTCAGCAGCTGCATCGTACTCCTCTTCCTCGTCTTCCTCCTCTTCGGCGCCCTCCTTCTTCTTCTCAAGAGCATACATCTTTTTCCAGCGCGTCAGATCCTCGCCTTCGCCTGCTTTACGCAAGTTATAAGTCGGCTTGGCACGTTGACCACGCTGAGCCATGTACTCGTCGTAAGTGAGCTCTTTCGTCTCCTCTTCTACCGGTTTCTCTTCGGCAGAAGCGTCAGCAGGAGCCTCAGGGTCCTTAACATCGGTCACAGCCTGAGAAGTTTCTCCCTCGGGCTTCTCAGTTCCCCAATCTTGAGTCTCAGGGTTCAGGCTCTCTCTGTAGTAACAAAAAAAAAACAGAAATAAATTAGTGAATTACTTAAGAAATAATTCTATTGATTGAAATTATATAAGTTTTTCCTGAAAACAAACTTAACAAGAATAAATAAATATTTAGCTGTAAAAAATAGTGAATATTATCATTCAACTTTGTTCAATAATAGTTTAATTGAATTATTGGAAGTTATTTATGTTTAGAAATGATTAGTAAAAATACGAAAGGAGTTTAAAATAAATAAATAACATTTTAATGAATATTAATGCAAAGGATAACAACAAACTTACTCAATTTCATCATTATGCGTTCCCCAATTGTGGCTTCCAGCGCCATCTTTCTTGTCAATTGGTTTCACTCCGCTGTAACCATGCCTGTTATCATTAATACAGGACATAAATCAACATAAACATCACAAGAATTACGACAAAACGATCCATGCATTAGTGTATATATTTCATAATAAACGTGTTACGTGGCCGAAAACTCTTACCTCGGTTGCCTGCGTGCAGACATAGAATAATTGCCAAATTATCAAGTATTATCAAGAAAAAGTAAAAGGTATGTACAGGTATATAGATAACTTCTACTAAGACTCAGATTAACAATCACGACTACAACAAATTCCCCTTCATTCTAGCCAAGTAACACTCCTTAATTACATGAAACAAAAAAAAAGTAATAAATATGATACATACGTTTTGTCAGAGCCAGATTGGCGATCGAATTCACGCTTTCCACGATTGTCGAAGCCAGTGCGTGCACCACGTGGTCCACCGCGTCCACCGCGAGAACCTCCACTGCCACCACCGGGACCACCACGTGGTCCACCACGCGGTCTCCGATCGCCCAAATCTCCTCGTGGACCATCGCGTCCATCGCCAGAGTTACGGAAATCACGGCTGTCCCGACCCTCTCTGCGTAAAAGAGAATACAAATATTTTATTATGAAGTCAATTGGTCCATATACTACGTTATGTGGAATAATTCGAACAAAATTAACCCTAAATGAAGTTGTCGGAATGCCATAAGAACACAATTTTGACAATTCAGTATAGTAGCGAAGCGGTAAAAGGAGATGTCGAAAATTTATTGAAAATTTTACAAATTCCATTTTCCGAATTATTTCGATAACTATGAAAGATACGAAAAAATCTTATTCAACCTTTTTTGTAGGAAATTAAATACTCTACAAAAAAGGTCATCTGCATTTGGGTCGTATCTCGCATAGTTTGCGAAATATAGTCAATTTTGTGAAAGATATTAATGAAAGCCTTATCTTGATTTCTTTCTTTTTATCTGCTGTATCAAACAAAAAATTCAATTTACCCAGATGGAGGTCCTCGTCTCAAGTCTCCACTCTGGATGCGAGGAGGACGGTCACCATTTTCGCGATTGTGCCTGTTATTACGTTCTTCTCTCGACTCGCCTGAGAACTTCACGTTACGATCACCGCCACCAGATCGTGGTTGAGCAGGTTTTTTCTCAACTGAAAAAAGAAAAAAAGACATAGCTCAATTATTCAAATATAAAGAAAAATAAAAAACTACTCCAAATACATCTTAATATGAAAATAAAAAAAGAATGCAGCAGATAATGAATAGAATTTTCATATTGGGTAAGAGATTGTGACTAAAGTCAAGAGCGTGTCAACTAGGCGCAGTGGGAGGTAAGGTGATAGTTGTATTTTTGTCATTCCTCACATGGCGGACATGTTGGTTACTACGAGAATGCATGGAAGACTTTTGCGTTATTTGGCTTCAACTATTATGTACTGCTTTCTGTGTATAACACTGAAATAACCAATTAACAACGTACCAAAGACGCAGTTATTCCAAAAATTATGAAATAATGAAACAATATCGATTTTCAATGGCAGTCCATATAAGGACAATCAGTCCAGATAGCTGTGTCGAATAAAAATCCTTCTAAACACAAATAGGGATACAAAGCAATAGAAAAACGACAATAAATCGACTTCGTAACGTTCTAAATTCAGAAACACTTCTCTGTAGCCTAAAACTTCGCGCGTGAATCCGCCGGTAGCAGCATGAACTTGGCCTAATGAATGCTACTAAAACCCGCCAATAAATATCCATCTACACATCCCACCAACATCTCCATGATGAGGACGTGTCCGAGAACATGATAAATGTACAGATATACCTGAAATACAAGAAATTGTTCATGTTGTTGAGGTACGCCGATAAAATCGTTGAATCGCGCTTGGTTAACACGAGGTCTCGCATGTCGGCCATCGTCATGCACGAGGAAATATATGTATGAAGTGAATAAAAGTCATATCTAACAAACCTTGATCCTTCTTAGGCTCCTGAGGTTTCGGAGGTTGCTGTTGTTGCTGAACATCCTTAATCACACGACTCTTTGGAGGCTTGGTGGGCACGGATTTTGGGACCTCGGGTTGCTTGCTCTTATTCTCCTTTTCGGAGAGCTTCTCCTTCTTCTTTGCCTCCTTTTCTTGCTCACGAACTTTGAGCAACTCCAGAGGATCCTCGTCTTCATCTAGAGCCAGCGAGAATTTGTTAGTTACGGTGATGCTGTACGAGTTCTCCATGGCTGGTTTTATCCTCTTTTCGACGAGGATTATGCGAAAATTTCACGGCTACTTTTGAGCCCTTGTGTAACAGAGACATTCAATATTTCAATATGGCCGAATCGAGAGTAGGATAGTCCACCACGAGGTCTGGTGGGCTTGGGGAGGGACCGCATAGGCGCCTTGCACCCAGCGCGCCATATCCACCACCATTTTGTTTAAATCCTCCATTGTTATACAATTTAACATCTGTAAATCATCGAGAAAATATATATTTAATTTTACAGCTGATTATTATTTCAAAAAATTATCTAGAACTATGATAAAACAAATGAATTGCCAATGACGTCGCTCGTTCGACAAAATGGCGGGTTTCCATGAATACCAAAACCAGCGAGAAAATGCGACAGAATCTCCTTCAATTCCCCGTGTCGCTGCATGAATATCATTCCCACGAGTTTTATATATCTGAGAAATAATGGAGACAATGAGTATTTATTGTGTCATACAATAAATACAGTGATTTTTTCATTGAAACAGTCGCATTGTAGCGGGTTATTGAAACAAAGGTGCCCACCATGATGTGTTTTCGTCTCGACCAATCACGGCTCTCGTTGCCAGTCGAGCGGCAAAATTCTCTCAATACAAAATATAATTACATTTTTTATTACTATTATAAACATTATGCATCTCTTTTATGAGTCTCATAATTGCTCATGCTAACATTTTTTTAGGTTATGTAATGCTGCCAAAGATAAGAAGACAAGGTCAATGCAAAAAAGCGTGGGTATTCAAGCAGTACAGTCAAGATCATAAATTCAACAGCTATCAAATATGGATTCTGCAAATCTCGTTGAGATTGCCAATCGGTTTTTAATGATAACGACTGTACAAAGGCGCTGGAGTCGCGTTCTCTCGGCGCGTCGTTTTCGATGCCGCCGTTCCATTATTTTGGCGGTTGAATCAGTTGCACGCGGCCAGCGATAAATAGGCGAGGTGGCGCGCGAGCGCAGGGTTGCTCATGCAGCGGGAGGACATCTCCAACAAAGAGCGGCGGTGGTTAATCTCCCTCGTGATATCCATTGGTATATACATAATTAACGTGAACTCGGGTAAGGTGAATGGTAGTAAGAAAGCGTAGGTACGTAGAGGTACGGAGAAGTATAATAATAGTTGAAAAGCAATGGAGGTGCATACACCACAGCGGGAATCTCGACCATCAGCGGCAGACGTGATGCCAAGAAGCCCCCCAATGTGCGACACAATGCTCTACCCTTGGAATTGGGGTGAAGAAGCGAGGAACGTGAACCTGAGTCCAGGGAGCTCGTGCTCGTCGCCCGAATACAGGGAACATGGCGTGGCGTCAATGCTAGTCGGTCCTGGGACACATTCAGGTGGTTCCGAGAGCCATCGTCGAGGACGACCGCGTGCTGATGCTCTTACCAACCTCATGATGCAGGGCAGCACGTCGCCGAGCAGTATCAAGTGTACTTACTGCAATCGAGTCTTCCCCCGAGAGAAAAGTCTCCAAGCTCATCTGCGTACTCACACTGGTATAAAGCGCTCTTTTTTTCTTCTCTTTTGTCTTTAATCTTACATGATACGTATTTATCTAGTTTTGAACTAGATTTTTGTCTGCGATGAATTTATTTCTTTTATTTGGATTTGCAATAATACGAAACAAAGCGAATCGAATCGTGCGAAATTCAATTTCAACGTCCACGATTCGTGTGTTGTAACGGTCACGCGTGATCACGCGTCCCGCCAACCGCCATCATACGCGCTTTAAATTATTAAATGGCTCCCACAACCCATTGGGCACGAAGCACACGTTTCCTGAGGGAAAATTGTAGCAATTGTAGGTGTGAATCAGCATTCTTATGCTTTATCTTGTCTCATTCTGTCTTCTGGGAGACAAAAAATGTTTGGAGCACGTTTAATATGTTTTTTTTCTGAGATAATTCATGTATGAGCACAAAGGCTTTTTTTGTGATGCGCTCCACGTGGTCAAGCTTGTTTTCCAATAGCCCAATATAGTCTAATAATAATAATTCACTTTGAAGTTTAGCCTGGGCTTATTGATGTATCACTAATATTCTAAAGATGCGCCTTTTTTTGTTAATATTATAGTCAATTTATTTTATTTTTTATTCACGAAAATGCGTTATTGTTCACAGGTGAACGACCCTATCCGTGTGACTATCCTGGATGTACCAAGGCATTTACTCAATCTGGACAACTAAAGACTCATCAACGACTGCACACTGGAGAGAAACCATTTTTATGTACAGGCCCAGGCTGTGAAATGCGATTTACTCATGCAAATAGACACTGTCCTGATCATCCTTATGCCACTCTCACGCGGTCTGACGATTTTGTACTTAAGCCCGTGTCAGGAAATACAGAATTGCCACACGACGTGACACGATGGTTAGAACGTTACAAGATGGCAAGAGAACGTGAAGATAGAACGCCAACTGGTAAAGACAGAAAGAAGAAGCCATGGAAGAGTAGTTCAGAGAATCACAAAAGAATAAAGTCTCGAAAAGGTTTGATGATGGATTCTGCCGGTGATGAAGAGAATTTAGATCGTAAGTCTTCCAACCAGAGAGTATACTGCAGCGAGAGTCAAGACAGCCAGGAGGACAGTCAGGATGACGAGGCGACAGAGGCTTGCACAGCTCTACAACATTCAGAAGACGAAGAGAGTGCAGCAGCAACCAAATTAGCTGTGACTCCTGTACGTCGAGTCTTGGATCGACTACAACCGAAGAAGAGATGGCTCAGAGAGGCTTGTTTGGAGCAGCAATTGGCGAAGCCACTGCGATGGGACAGTCAGTCTTCAACTGGATCTCTAAACTGTGGTAACGAGGGCAATGTAGAAAGACAATCGACACAACTCACTGCACCATCTAGTTGGAATGTGTCTTGTGTACGAAATCTCGCAGTCGAGGCTGACTTTAATCTATTGGAAAAGAATGAAGAGAAGCAGAATACTGTTGAAGCTACTTATACAACGAAAGAGTCATTATGGGATCAAGTATCTTCTAGCAGTGGATCTGAACGAATTGCCACGTCGAAAGAATTGATGTTGGACGATAGAAACTTAGTATCACAAGTCTATTGGGATCCTGTACAAGGCATGGATCGAAGTGTCGATAAACCAGACACTACTCGAGCTACCGAACAAGATCAAGAGCAGATGATCGTTACCAGACTCCAGGAGAATGAACTGAGACCTACTGTCCTTATGTTAGCTGGTCGTCTCGCTAATAACTTGAATAAGGAACCAATTCGTAATGGTCAAATCGAAGAGTCTACTGTTAAAGTTGTCGTGGTGAAGCATGAGGACAACTTGATGAACTTGCCTTTGCCAGAGGATAATCAAAAGTGGCTTGGAGCACTAGCATTAATGGAGCTCGCGAAGACTCAAGAAGAAGCGGCTAAGGCACTAATTTCTAATAACCATCTTGATCAACAGGCTGTACACTCCAATTTTAATTATACTCATCTTTAGACTGTGATTCCCCCCATGAAGAAGACTCTGCCTAGAATAAGTAATAAATGCAGCGCGAGGCTGATTTTCCATATTTTTTTCTTTCTTTCAATCTTGTTGAAGGTCTTTGTCACGTGTTAACGCAAATTTGTCACGTGTTAACGCCAATAATACTTTGTATATCGTTGGAATGAAAGAGATATGTTTTTTTTTTCTCTTTGAAATCTCTCATTACTTTATGTACTACAGTTTGCCTCAATTTATTATCATGTTTGTAAATAGATAAAGAAACAAAATGTAAGATTACATTTTGCTGTTGACGATATTTTTGTGTCTACGAGGAAAAGATTGTTAATAAATAACAATTATGACTGGAGCTTCTATAAAGACACTAAAATAATGGCTGTTAGTAAACGTTGATTGAAATGTGTCAAAGAACAAAAAAATTTTCGATATAAATTTTCCTGGTCTTGAAATGTACACAATGATATTTTTCTTAAAGTGCTCAAAGAAAGGTTTGAAAAAATATAAAATTGCCAAGGTATACACTCATTCCAAAGACTATTTTTTTTTCTTT
>JABSMT010000199.1:0-10913 GCA_018902335.1 Eumacrocentrus americanus | reverse complement strand
ATATATATATACATGTCTCGCTTTTCTCCGGGTATAATATAACGGGTGGAAGCTACATGCAACAGTCGTGAGAGATACGGCGTCATATAATGGCATCTATACGTGAAAGCGAACATCAATAATATTCCTTGATATCGGACTGGCGGATGGGGGACATATCAGGGGAAGGCAGCCTTTTAAAAGAAATAAAAATAATGTCGCGAGAGCTGTAGGAACATACCAGAGACACGAGAAGTGGTCGGCGCGCCGTTATCGTTTCGCTTTTAGTGATACCGGCTTAAGTACACCCGCATCGTCGATTTTGTTCTCAAAGGAGCTTTCATGGCGCGTGCGTGGATTTCTTTTTTAATTCTTATACAATTCAGTAGTGAAGTATAAGGTATATAAATGAAAAGGAGATATGACTCCAAAAGAATGAAAATTTTTCGACATTTTCATTATTAGAAAATAACTCGAAAACTTCAAGAGATACGAGAAAATCTTATTGAACCTTTTTTGTAGGGAATTTAATTCTCTAAAAAAAAGGTCTCTTTCATTATCATCGTATTTCACAAGGTTTTCAAGATATCATCAATTATGTGAATGATTTTTATGAAAAAGTTATAGTATCTCAACATATCTTCTTTTACCGCTTCGCTACAGAATTCTTTTTAACGACCACCAAAAAAAATGCATATATTTATTTTATTAAGCCAAAATAAAAAGAGAAAAAACAGATTTTCATACCAATTCGTCGTTTGTTCCTCTCGACTTGCGCTTGGCAAATTTCTCCAGTTTCTCGATCTCCCTGTCTTTGGTTCGTATCTCCTCCATCTGGAAAATGTAATGCATCAAAAGGGGTGCAGAGCTATGTAATGGATAATAATGTAAAATGTATATATACGTTGCGATATATAATGCGAATAACGAGACAACGCCCGAGGAAAAGAATCGCTTGATTAATGTCTTCGGCCGAAAGCCGACTTTCTCCGTGGTTGGTACATTTTTTCAGAGACTGAGAGCACAAGCGGTCACCTTGCATCTCTCTGTGTATGTAGTAAAGTATAAGGACCTCTTCTGCTTGGGGAACACCCGGAGAGTATAGATCATAAGAAAAGAGAGGACGACGAGAAATGTTTGATGCTGATCTCTCGATCTACTTTTTTTTTACATCCACAGATAAATGTGGTGTACAGAGAGAGGAAGGATGAGGAAAACTCGAGAGTCTCCTTGGCCTCCGGACGCCTTCACCTTCACCTCAGCCTTTCTCAGCCGTGTTCAAGAAGTCCATCGCCCTGTACGGAAATTGCAGGAAAAACGACCGACGATATGATGGCCACACAGTAGTTCAATTCATCGGTAATTACGAGGTGTGCAAAAATAAAAATTATAAAAAATTTTCCCGTTCTCTTTCTTAAGATAAAAAAAAAATTCAACTGGTTATTCCTCTTCTTTTCACAGCCCCTGGTGACTTTCACTCGACACTTGGAATTATTTATCAATTGCTTGGCGATACCCGGAGAAAGGTTTCGCATTTTCGTCTCCATTCTCCTTCGAAGCGAAACAGTAAACCTCTTGAATAACAAATATCACTTATCGTGGCCTACTATACTTGATACTCATATATATACATATATACAAATGATCAAAAATCGCTCTCACTTTCATACATATAACTATAGATCGTTTTAAATTCTGTATAGTGAAGCGGTAAAAGAAGATGTCGAGATAATAACTTTTGCATTAAAATGTTTTACAAAATTGATTATATCTAGGAAACTATGGGAGATATGATAAAAATACAGAGAGCCTTTTTTGTAGAGAATTTAATTCCCTACGAAAAAGATTCTATACGATTTTATCGTATCTCCCAAGGTTTTTGAGATATTCGTAAAAATGAAAGTGTCTAACAATTTTCATAATTTTTGAGTTCTCTTCTTTTATCGCTTCACTACTGAATTTATAAGTGAATAAGTAAGTCAATCATCGAAATTCGAGTCTGAGTGAAAGTCTTTTGACTCTGCAAGGACATGGACGATGGTTGTAACATGGCAATGTTGTGTCGAGAGACGCAAATTATGTCCTCGTGCAGATCCGGAGGAAGTAAAGTGTCTATGCACTCAGTACACACACGCGACGAGTCGCCCTGGGGACACGGAAAGAGACTCTCGAGGAGCATCCGGTTTCGCAATAATAAAGTATCTTGGCATATGGTTTGTGTGCTCTAAGACGCGACTGTGTCTGAGAAAAATTCTCTTCTTGAGTCTCCTCTATGCAACATAAATAACGCTCGTTAATCAATTGCTATCGCTTTTTAAATGCATAAAATCATAATAATGACTTGAGGGTGAGGGAGAGAAAAGAGAGATGTTATCAGAATGTTATCCTTGAACGACTGGCCTTTCTCTTTGCGTTAAGGACTCGCTGATGACGTTAAGACAATATTTCATATCCAAGGAGGCTAATGCTCGTCCACGTATGGAATACAAAATCAGAGTCCAAATAGAAACGAGACATACATGTGTGTGTTCCCACGACTTGGATCATTATCATCATCGTCATCTTGAGAAACTCGTTCGACCATCCACGCCCAAATTCACACGCTTAGAGGGTCTCTATACTGGCAATTTAATCTCGAAATGCCTTCAGGACTCTACATGACTAATGTGTATGTAAACCTGTACATAATACAGAGAGTTGCAATGACGAGAAGATGCACATCAACATGAGGATGGATTATTTCTCGTCAAAGCTTGGGCACATATGCATTCACCAAGCAAAAGAGATGAGGAAGAGCGAGGCCCTCGAGCTCTCTGTCTCTAACTGAAGAAGAAGAAGTATTATATAGAGTCTTGGTCAGAAGCAGAAAGAGAGGCCACCGTCGAGCGTGCGAACACGCTGGTTATTGTTGTGCGTCCAAGCAGTAAACCCGAGGCTTTTTGCTCGCATATGCGCCAGAGGGATGTTATAGCACTTGGTGTGCGATCACCATGCCTTGACGACTATGAATTTTCTTGTCCATTTCCCGAAGTATCTTTCTTCGTCAATAGACCAACAGTTCCCAGGCGCATTTGAATGACTACTGCCAGGAGGCTTAAACTCCTCTTCGTGCGCAGTGTGGGCAATAAGAGACAAACCATCAAAGCATGATGGCTTATATAGTATATACAATCATCAGAGAGAAGGCGGGGAAATCCATCAGGAGGATAATAATAAAACGAAAAGAAGTTATGAAAATAAGAGCGCGAGGAATCGATTTGGGAAATTAGAGCGAGGCACGCAAAAATACTAAAAATAGTGTGGGAAGATATTTGACGTAATTACACGTTCTGAGGTTCCTACCGCAGTGGCATGGTCGGCATTTCCTGTTGATGATAAACTATTGTCCAGGAAAGAGTTGTGCTGCCTAAGAGGATCAACAGGACAAGGCTTATTCAGCCCAACTCCAGACGTTCGGAGGCCGCAGGCCCAATTTTTAATAACCATACCACTTCTCTATACCCCTGACTGTGGGAGTATCTCGCGTGCCACAGGGCTCTATAACCACACCCCTTCAGGGCACACGTTCGCGAAATCGGCCTGCAGAATCATATAAGCAGGGGCTGCAAGAGATCTCTGCACAGATTCATTCTTCTCTTGTCGTCTCTTCTTCTTTTGTTGTTGTTGTTGCTTTTCTTCTTGTTGTTATCTCGTTGAGAGCACAAAGAATGTGCAACAGAGAGTCGATAAACTCTCATGATGACTCACCATCTTGATCGTGTCGCTGCGGAGTGCCTTCTTCAGGGCGCTCATCTCCGCTTCGTGCTTCTCGTGTTGGACTCTTAGCTCAACTGCACGGGACCGCTCAGCCTCTGCGGCAATCTGTGGACATTGTTTAGAATCTTTGAATGCTGGACATTCTCTTAGAATTGATATTGAACAAGAAGTAATATAACGAGCTCTCGCGAGCTCACAGAATGTAGGTCAATTCAAGTTGTATAGATTAATACCAAGTCGTTCTGGTTGATGCAAAAAAAAAAAGAGGAAAGAAATACCTAGAGGCACAATCCAGTCTCGTTATCATTATCTAATCGCTCGAGGCGCGCCAAGGACTATTCCTATACAGATCGTTCTCAATCGCGACTTGCATCGTCTTGCAAAAATAAATTTTAATCACACAGACAGCTGGCTGACAATTGAAGTGACAGCGAGCTCTCTGTGATGCTGATGGTCTTCCGGTGTCTCGGGACACGCGAGCCCACTATATACGCCCTCAAGCCTCGATGGAACTATTCGTAATCTCGTAGGCAAAGATACGCCATCAAGTGTGCCCTAGTGCGTTGTAAAGACGATTTATGTTTATAACTCGAGAGCGCGTCGACGGCTTGGCCGCGGACAGTTACAGGCGCATTTCGTGCGCTGAAGAAGTAAGAAATAAGGCATCGTGCTTGCGCGTGTGAGCTAAAAACGAGTTGCGGAAGAAACCGCTTTCTACCTTCCGTTTATATTGCCCGTATAGAAATCGATGTCGACGGCAAAGAGAGTGTAATATAGACGAGGTGAGGTCGAAGAAAAATTAAAAAAGAGAAAAAAAACGCTGCTGATTGCACGCGAAGCTAATTGGATGAAGATTGTATACACATAGACACGCTGGACGTGACGACGAGACCTAGTCAATTATCGCTTTGGCGTGCGAAAGTCATTTCTCGACATAAATTGCTGATTGATTCCCACATTCACGCCATTGCTTTTGATTTATATCTCTCATATATTTTCCAGTTCACTTGGCATAAATTCACCTGCAGTTTTTCTTCGAGTCTCTTGGTCGCTTCTCGCAAGTTTCGAATTTCGCACTCGAGCCTTCGTAGCTCAGAGTCATCCATCAGGCACTTTCGTTTTTTCTTTGTGCCACCTGGATCGAGTGAATTCAACTTGAGCTTTCGTATCATTTCATCAGCCTCGTTGAGGCGTTTCCTCGCTGCCGACATCTCACGTCGGTGATTCTCCTCCCTCAGGAGTTCTGCCTTGGAGCAAGCAGGACTCTCTGTCGTCACTCGAGAAGGAGACTGAGAGAGCCTATAAATCAACACAGTGTAGATATTACTTCAGCACCGTATGCATAATTTATCTAACATACAAAGAGGAAAAAAAAAAGATTATATCTCTGACCTTGCTTTTAACTCTGCAATAATTCTCTGGTGCTTAGTAGCTTCCTGACTTCTCGCATCTCTTACAGCAGCCTCTATCTCCCTTCTAGCCATCCTGGCAGCTCGCCTCTCTTCATGAAGCTCGGATCTGGCCTCGGCGAGGTCTTCCCGTAGCTTCCTCGCGCCATCCTCCAGCCACTGAATCGTTTTCCTCAGTCTCGTGGAATCGTCACGTCGATTTATACCCTCGAGACGCTTTCGCGGTAGATCAGGATGCATTGGAGGTTTCCTCGAGAGTCTGCAGTCCTCTCGGTCCTCCTCAGTGTCCACATCAACGTCCGCACGAGGAGTATTCTCCTGTGGCGCCTCTTCAAGCTGCTGCCAATGATTGGTTGGATTTCTCACAGAGTCATCGGGCTTCTGGTCCCCAAGAGAGTCCTCGGGGTCCTCTCGAATTGGACTCTCTGCTCCGGAGTCCTCGACATCCTCGGAGGCTCGTCGAGGCGTCTTTGGAGTCTTGGACAACGGCTGCTCCGTCATTCGTCGCTTCCTTGGCACGGGGTTCGATTCAGCCCGTGGCGGAGCTTGAGCAGCACAACCTTCATTGTCTTGATGGGCTTCCATTGACCTCATGGAACCCAGCCTCGTTGTCGTGACGGTGCCTCCCGCTGTGGGGTTCATCATCGTTCGTTCTGTAAAAGATCATAGAATAAAAATGAATGAATAAATAAATTGAATTATCCTCTAATACAAAACATTGGATGTGGCAACTGCGCGTTTAAAATTAGAGCGAGTTAAATTCAAGGGATACATTAAAAGCGATGGAGATGAGAAGGTGGAGATGAAGGAGGAGCGCGCACGAAGCAGCGGGAAACACGAGATTAATTGAACGTCCGCTGGATAAATGAGCTTCTCTGGCTCTTCCACCTTGTGAAATCATTTATAAAAAATTGCAGACTACTCTCTAGGTACAACGAGAGAAAATATGGTAAAATTATCTTGGGAAATCACGTGAAGCAATATGCTCTATTTTTTTTCCTCTCGCTGGGGCCAACATCTTCAGTTTCTCCAGCACAAGTCTATTTATATAATTCAACGACTGTGTCTCGACAAAAGAGTAGTGGAGGTGGATTAATAATAGAGAAATTGATTGGGGCAGCGAGAAGTGCTCCTGAATGAACGCACATGTTTCTTTGCTTCTCTCAGTGAGTTAGCAACGTCGAAAGACACATGATTTTGTGCAGGATATGGAGGCGACTGTGCAGGTATTTGGATCCAGGTGGGCACGACCCGTTGTAACTTTGCGACATTAAAACTATCATGCTATCTGACTTTGTCGCGGATCGCGAGTTGCTATTCATAGCCGTGGTCCATAGCCGCACCTTCTGGTGGTTCCCAACTCGTTGGATAGCAGATAAAAAACCTTCATATGGAAAAAAATAAAAATAATAAAAATTGAGGGAAATTGAAAAAAAAAAAAATTTGAATTGCACATTGGAAATGATTGTGGATTATCAGGCAAAACCGGATGCGGAGGTGAGCACACGCCCGACAGGTTTTGAGGGCGTGGAGGGTGGAGTGGAGTCACATTATTGTTTGCAGTGACAGTTAGCACGTGGGTGTGTGTTTCGAGAGTGCCCCCCGACTCTTGCTCGTCACTCTACACATGTTCAAGTGTCGAAAACACTCTCGTATTGGCATTATCACTCATTTTTTGTTATTTCTTTACCATGCATACATATGCAATATGCTGGGAAACAATACAAAATGCACACATTTTGTGCTGCATGGATTTAAAAAAATGATAGGGATGATATTCAGTAGTGAAACGATAAAAGGAGATCGCTCGAAGGTTTATCAAAAATTTTATAGATCCTATTTGTCCAATTATCTCGGCAACCTTGAGAGATATGATAAAATTTTGTAGAATCTTTTTTGTAGAAAATTTAATTCTCTGTAAAAAAGGTCCTTTGCGTTTTTGTCGTATCTCGCATAGTTTTCAAGATATATCTGTTGTTAAGCGGTAAAAAAGAAGATAAGTAACAAATAATGGAAAATTTTAGACATTTTCATTTTTCGAAATATCTCGAAAACTTTGAGAAATACGAGAAAATCTTGTTGAACCTTTTTTGTAGGAAATTTAATTCCCTACGAAAAAGGTCCTTTGTATTTTTGTCGTCAATTGCATAGTTATCGAGATATATCGAATTTTATGAAAGTAGATTTTAACACAAGCTTCATGGGAGCAATGATTTCGATAAATTAGAGAAAAGACATCTAGTTATAGTTGAATCCAATAAAACAATTATTGAATATATGTTCACGATTAAAAAATAAGTATTTGATAGGTATTTTATTATATTTTTTTTTCAGCGTGCACGCCCACTGGACGTTTCTGGAGTGCGAGATTAAATTCTGTAAATTAAAACCATTATCGCTGACTCTCACGAATCATCGCACTGCGAGTGGTCACATACGCCCATGGGATGAGAAAGAAAGTAGATTAGATAGACATCGAACTGCTGGATTATTCGGGAGAACGAGAGAGAAAGAATAAGACACCCAGTCGAAAATAGATGTCGATCTCTTGCCAATTTTCATCGCGGAAGTGATCTCATATCATTCTATTATCTCACACGTTTAACTGTGACAAAAACATGTTAATTTTTTTTCTATTAATCATCATAATGATTATCAACAACATCATTTATCGTTATCTCACCAATTTCGTGATGACGACACTGAATTAATTAATTGTCGCTGCCGCGTTGCGCTTCCACCCGTAATGCCTTTCTCTTGGTCCACGATATGTTGCGGCAGCTTCCTCCGCTTCGCGAGAGACACCGTCACTAACTAAAACTTAAACTACACTGTAAAGTCCGCGGTGGGAGCGTCGATCAGACTAAAGAGGCAAGCGGACACACGCGCCCACGTACAAGTGCACCAGCGAGAGAGGTCTGGCAAATATAATCTACCCAGAGTGGAGACAGAGTCATTCCCTTTGCATTCCTGACACTCATCTTCGCCACTGTGTGTGACTATTTTAGCCACTCTCATGCCCCTTGTATAAACTCTATACAAATCTATAATGTACAAACAATTATAATTGAATCTTCAATTCACAAAATTCATTATATCTCGACAATTATAGGAGATAGAGAAAAATGTCATCAGACCTTTTTTGTAGAGAATTTAATTTCCTACAAAAAAGGTCAGATGCAATTTTTTCGTATCTCATGTGGTTTTCGAGATACCTCAAAAAATCTTGGATGAATGATTTTTTCATAAACACAAATTTGTTGAAAACAAAATTGATTATTGCTCGCAAATTCTGCGTGATACGACAAAAATACAAGGGACCTTTTTTGTCGAGAATTTAATTCCCTACAAAAAAGGTAGAATGAGATTTTACCGTATCTTGGATAGTTTTTGAGATATTTTAAAAGATACAGAATTTCTCAAATTTTCGATAAATTCTCCCGACTTATATTTCTTTTCGCCGCTTCTTCTTCTTCCCTACAAAATTATTATTCAATATCACTTGAAATTCAGTGACAAACATGAAAGACAAAAAATTCTCATAAATTCATTAGGTTTAAACTATATAAAAAGGTTTCTTTCAATCGTCCTGTCAATTTGCAAATTGAAATGTCAACTTGACAGCTCATTTAGCGTTCGAACACACGTGCTCATCGCAGAAGAATAAAAATCATTCGAGTGATATATGGAAACGTCAACGTGTATATATCCTCCAATCGGAAAAGTTTGCCCGAGTAGCCCCACGATGACAGCAAATGCGAATGCGAGGGTTGAAGTAAGACAAAACTAGGATAGAATGAGCGAAACGATGTGTCTTGGGGGTGGCTTCCCTTGCGCCCCTATATCGACCGACGCCTGTGCAGTGAGGACTCTCTGCACAGCAGCCCTATACCGGAAATAATCGCCATTCATCCACGACTTGGTGTACCGCGACGTCCTGACCTGCATCCCTCCAATATACAAGTCTCTGTGCCGCGTTTGCACCGTCGAGGGTATTGCGCTAATTGCCACCAGGTCACTGAACGAACTCCCAGTGTGTGAGTGTCTTCGCCGACTTCTTTGAGTCCCTCGATGGTGCTCCATCTCATAATTTTCGCGTCCTCAACGATGTTGTGTTTGTAGTGACATATCTATTGCATTCAACATAAAGATCAGTGTAAATTCTCTTTTTTATCCGTTTAAATGATAAATTGATAGCGGTAAACGGAGAGATAAGTCGATAAAGAGTAAATTTCGTTGAAATTTTCCCAAAATTTACTGTATCTCCGAAACTATGACAGATAGAGCAAAATTGCATAGGACCTTTTTTATAGAGAATTCAATTTTCTATAAAAAAGGTCTAATGTAATTTTATCCTATCTTGTGTAATTTGCGAGATATTTTGAAAAATCTGAATGAACGATTTTTTTTGAGAAATCAAATTTGTTAAAAAACAAAATTGATTATAGCTCGAGAACTATGCAAGATACGACAAAAAATCATAGAAACTTTTGTATTGAGAATTCAATTTTGAACAAAAAAGGTCTCTTTCAATTTTATCATATCCCTCACAGTTTTGGAGATATTTGAAAGAATGTAAATTTCGAAAATTTTCGATCAATCGTCGACTTAGGCTCCTTTTACCGCTTCACTGCAGAATTTTAAAAGTCACGCATGAAAACAAATAGAATTATTACGTATAAAGAGCTTTATATAACGCACGTTGACAAGGATTCATCAACCCTGAGTCATTTATTAAAATGTTAGACAATAATGTTATACTGGTTGTTGAATTAATCATTATTGAGTCGGTCATTTCCTCTGCAGATTTGAATTTCTGCTACGAAAATAGCGGTATCCTTATCGCTGGACAATATCACAAGAAGCCACATTAGGATGTATGCTAGGTCAATGAATAATTCACTAGTCACTTTAATGATGCATACGGGCGTTCTTTTTTTGCACAAAGTACAGAGTGAGACTGTGTGACATAATGCCCATGTGGGTCTAAAGGGGTTGTAGAACTACAACCTTGAAATCCGCGCATGATTAAATAAACAGGCTGTAGTATAATGTCTAAGAATACATCAGTCACAATCGATTATCCATTGCCTAATAAAGTTTTATTATTTTCTCAGGACTATAAAATCCCTAAATTTAGATGGTAAATTGATCGTCGTTTACCACAAGTTTACGACCCAGTCGCTTCGATCCAGGGCGGTTTCAACCCCCCGGATACACATGATGACCCTACACATTTGTGGGAATATTCCCCTTCTAAGCTCTGAAACACACATGAGTAGTATATGTAGTGGCACAGCTATGTGGATAGGCTTGATGATGTGATTAGATGATTCAAAGTCATTTAAAATTCGTTGGGGAGGGACAAATATGTTTAGAGAGGTTTATCCTTGAGTTACACTTCTCTTCTGTCCAGAGAAGCATCATCATGTTTTATTTGAGATGTATGACTTGAATCTAGAGTCTTCCAAGTCGCAATTTGTTAGTCGAATGACTTGAGTGCGTCCGTATGTAATAGAAGTGTCCTCTGAACCGGCAATAACGTTTCGGTTATTTCACGTACAATTGAGCAAAGCAGAGTGTGTTTAACAATGAGGCAAATAACCCTTTGGCAAATACCACTGAATACGCCGCAATTAATTTGTCGATAGTCAATATCCGGTAGACAATATGCCCCACTTTGAACAAAACTCATGAGTGCAATTAGTCCAACTTTCATATAATTTTTTTTTTTTGTTATCAATTCTGTCGTTAAGCGGTAAAAGGAGA
>JABSMT010000188.1:0-10916 GCA_018902335.1 Eumacrocentrus americanus | reverse complement strand
CGGAGTTAGTCACTGTTATCAGATATTTACAGTCGTCGTGACTAAGAAATAAAAGCAATCACCTTTTAGTCAAAGTTACTATTCGAATTTTTCTCAGTGTAGAACATCAAGTTATGACTCAGATAAATTAACAAAAATGGTATGAATAGAAATAGTATACTAAAATAGAACAGCATTTAATTTCTTATATGAGCATAAATGTGAATTATGGAATATTACATGGAATATTTAATTTACATTTTTTTTTGTTTTATTCTAAACCATCGACAGAATAAACAAATAATATCACGAGTCCGGAATCAAAGGCACTGCACGATTTGCACGGTCTGGAGGATTTCCCTCACTGTGGATATTATGGAACGCGACGTACACACACACAGACAGTGGTAAAGCCGGCGCCGGGATTTAAACTCCAGCGTGGAAAGCTTATACAAAGCTCCCAATTTATTGGATGGAAATCCTCGCCGGCATAAGCGCGCAAGTTCTACTCAGGCAGCAAAGTTGCTCTCCAGGATTAACACTTTCCTATCTCCTCGATGCGCGCAGCCATTCCCGACGGACTCTTCACGAGACTCTTATTTTTTCTCACCATCTCTCTCAAACATTCGCGACGGCATTCCGCGAAACAACAAATCTTCGGTATATAAGAAAACTTCGTGCCACCGAGCATTCGCTATTCATGAGAACGATAAAGAGCGTCGTTGCGCTCGGTTGCCACCCAAGTACGACTCAGAGACAGTAGTGCCTGAAACGACTCCGTATAGGTATAGAGTTGAATCTCCAACGAATCTCGAGATGACTTCACAGAACACCCTTCGAACGACATTCGACTATCTTTTGGATGGGACACCGATTCTATGATAATTTATTGAATCCATTGAGTTGTCAATACAATCGAGTAAAAAATTATCGACTGACTATTTCAATTATTGTGATTATAAGTTATTGTCTAATATTCGTAAAAGTGCTTGAATTCTATTACCGTAATAATTCATAAACTATAGTTGGAAAAACTTATCAAAGAGAGTGAAATCGAAATAATGAGAGAGCTGTACAAAACACATACTAAATATTTAAAAAATTGAATAAACATGAAAAATGAAACTTTTTCAGTGAAGTTGGGTCTGATCATTTGATAAAAGTTACAAATTCTTATAAATTTTGAATGCTATTTTTTTTAATATTTACCAATGTTTCTGGGTAATCCCAGAATATTTACCAATGGGTTCTGGGTTTCTGGGTATAGAACTATATACAGAGTTAATATTCATACGAAGTATAGTGACGATCGGACAATTTACCAAGTGAGAAATATTTCAAAATATTCAATGTCTGCATTTTTCCATTTATAGACGAATTTTACTAGCGAACTAATTAGGTCAAGACATCTAGTCTGGTCATCTAGTCTAGTTTAGTCAATTCTTAATGTTTATTCATCTAGTAGGTCTTTGATAGAGCCGAGTGGGCAGCTAGGTTTTGTGAAGACCGAACATTTTACTCAAAAGTTATAGAGTGCAACGAAAAATATACACATAGACATATCGATGGCTAGGAGTCTAGACCTCTTATGTCACATTTTAGATATTTTTTTAATTAATAGTGAAAAACTCAAAATTAAGTGGATCGTCAATTTGGCAACATTTAGAAACTTACATTAAAAATGGACATAGAAGGTCTGGACTCTTAGCCATCAATATATAAAATTTTGAACGGACCCTATACGAAATGGTATTGACGGAGCCTTTCACCGATACAGACATATATATATATTCGTGATCACCAGCATGTTATTAGTCGAGACAAACAGGTCGTGGAGTCATTATGTTGCCATGAGGGTGATACGAATAGCTTATTTTCTAAAAGAAAATTCGCTAAAAAAAATTAAAAAATAATAATGACGTAAGGTTCATGTCCAATTTTATTTTATTAATTCCATTTCGCTTAGGACTATTACATAATATATGAATACACCACTTCGAGTAACTAAACCTTCTTAAGACCTATGTCGATGTTGGAGTACAAGCAATCGCAAATTCCACAGAGATATTTCTTCGAATTCTCCAATCGACTGAAAGAAATCTGTCAGGTTGGGTGCTACGATGATTCTATATTGAGATTTGTGAAACAATTTATTTGATTTGGATGTCGTCCACGTGGATGCATGAAACATTGCAGTGATTTCATCTATGTTCTCAGTCACAACAATGGCAAAATGCACCATTGAAGAAACCGCTGAATAGAAGTTATCCAGGAACGAGTCATCTGTTACGTCCCAGTAACCAAACGTACTTCCTCGCCATATAATAAAGTGAAATACCGATAGAAGCAGAAATGATCAAGAAAAGTGGAGAGACCATCAGTGAAGCTAGGCCTCTCGAACTTGCGACGTCAGCCGCGATGTCGCCTCCACAAACATTCCACTCACCGATTCCCACCTGTGAAGGAACGAAAGAAGAACTAGAGAAGCAGAGACAAGCTCCCCACACATGAAGAAAAGGCATTCAACCTCTGTCGTATAGGCAGAAGCTTGCGATAACCATTCACGGCAAACGTCAGAGACCCCACCATGGATCGGGCATTCCACAACGTCGCTTGATCAACAAACCAACCAATGGGAGAAGAGACTTCACGGAACTATAAAAATGCAAATTAGAAAATGATCCGGCCACGTTCCAACATTCCTTTACCGTCAGCGGTGCTTTCATCAAATTCTCGGTAAAGCTCGACTGCCGTCGAGCCCACGTTGCTGTCACACAAAATAAGATCTTTACGATCGAATTTACAGAAAAAGCACAATAACTTCCAATTAACCAAGCAGCCAGGAATGCGCCGGATACCTCTCCCTATCCGGTCGGACTTTGTTAAATAACGCAACTCCGCCAAAGAAGGCAGAGTCGCGGAGGAAAGAGTCCCAAGGACAGAGTCACGGAGCAACTAGTCGCCGAAGACCGAGTCAGTAATACAGGATCATCAGTAACAGTATTGCTGAACCTATGCCGAAAGTCAAGACCAAGTATTCTCACCAAATCAGTTAAAGTCAGCCAGATAGGCATAGAGCTGTGAGTCTGATAATAATTTCCATCGACCGGAAGATTTCTACCTACGCTGAGATCACTTCGGAACCATCCGGTCATCGTCCGTCAATGCCTAGGGATCGTAGAGCGGCGACGACAATTCTTCTTCTACATTCAACCAATTATTTGTAGAGGTGACTATAACCACCTATAGTTTATCGTATAACTTGTACGCATATCGCTTTTAATCATTCCCTGGTCCATTTTATCCATAATTGAAGTAAATAAATAGTTACTCTTGTAAACCTATTGGCTCATACTCAATCATTTGTTATAAAATCATCCCTGAACTACCTACCAATCGCCAAACAAGTCACATCAAGCCGATAAGCCGTTTGACTTTGACATCTGTACACTTCAGTGTTTAACTCGTTCAGCACGAATCCCGATAACTTAACAAAACTCTTTCGAAAGAAAGTCACAGTAAGCATCAAATTAGTCATCGAGTCGAATGACCCGAGGGCATCTGATATTCGACGTACGAGAGCAGTTGACGTGCAACTTATATTCCGTGGTCCTTCGGACGTAACACATCTGAGATATTGTACAAACCTGATAATCGCAACAGGCTTACTGTGCGACTTTAGTTTGTCATAGGGTAAAGACACCAGTAGATGAACGGCCCCCAGTAAATAGACGAAAGCACAAACAGTATATCTATATATGGTGAAATTAACATGGGCGTCCATCTACTGGAGTTGTTTCTTAGGCGTTCATTTACTTGTCTGTTTACCCTACATGACCGCAGTATATTCAGCTAAAAACGGAATATTCAAGAATTGTCAATATTTGGTAAAATTAAAAAAAATCAACATAATTTAAAGTACGTACCACTGCATTGCTAATGTGGAGATAATGGCTTGTTCGGGTTGCATTAAACCACTTGCAGACAACACTTCCATCGATTACTAATAGAAAATACATAAGCAGCAGTTTTATGTTGCTCACGATTTTGTCATGATCAACTTCGTAGTACATAATCGCAATTGAGTAACGATATTCGTCCACTGTAGATTAGAGCGTGCGTCAGAGTCACATCGTAATAAATGAATGGGTTGAACAGAAACTCATGATCATATATAAGTTTACCTACGTAACAATTTATTGAGTCTATTATAAATAGCAGTGGTTCTGCCAGTCAATGTTCGTGACAAATTATTTGTAACATTGATTATCGTATGATCTTGATGACCAAATTTCACGTCGCCACACAAAAAGGGTTCTGATACTGATAGGGTTTCCTTGCTATTTTTCCATGTGGAATAATATATTTACATTGATTCTGTGACTTCGAACAATGTGTATTTTTCCGTACGAATAAAAGTTCGAGATTGAGCTTGACCATTTGTTATTTATTCCATTTTTTATGTGATAGTACCAGCTTGGGAGGACTCTGAGTAGAAAAAAAATTTTTTTACTTTATTTTAATGATTTATGAATTTTTTAAACGTTTCCAAAAAATGCCCGTATCAATGTCTGAAAAAATCTCAAAAATACAAGATGCTAAATTGGAAAGTGATACTTGTTGCTGTTTTCTTTCTACACTGTAAAAAATTGACCGTGGGAACCTATATGAATCAATTTTGGTGTTAAAATGGTGTTAATCTCACACTCAATGGAGTTAATTTCACACTAAATCACCATTTAACACCAAAAGTGGTCTGTATCGGTCCACACCAATGTTGGGAGTGAAATATTCACACCAAATATTTTACAGTGTATTTATTTATTTCACGTGCGAAAAGCGAGTATTTTTGCTAGTTGAAACCTAAATGAGGGTAAAAAAATCCAGTAATACAGTAAGCAAGGAATATTAATATGTTTCACCGACAAGGGTAATTCGCCATTTCTACAACGACGAGATATTCGCTCGGTGCATTAGAAATACAGTCATAGTGAGTGAGAATATGTATCGTATACATATTCCCAGATGAAGTTATAAAACTCGCCACAGATGGGGCAAGTTATATGCATGTATACGTGAACACATTCATGCTAACACCACTGCATTTCCAATGTACAGAGCAAATAGATAACGAATATATACCCTTCATTATGTAGATGATGATAGCAAAAATTATCATTATATTGAAATTTACAGCGTAAGTTTCTTAGTGAAATACACACCAGAATGTCACTATGATCCAGCACCATATAATAATAAAATTTGTTAAAACTATTTCGTGATGAATCCTGTAATATTTCCTCCTTATTTATATTTTTATTTTTCATCACTTTAGTGAAAAAGAAAGGTATAATTCAATATTTAACCATATATTATTCTACATAACTCTATCAGTAACGCTTTGAATTAAAAACAATATCGATAATGACAATGTTTGATATATAGGTTATATGAAAAATATACATTATTGGCAATAATTTTTTAAATATCCTAATACTCTCGCAACGTACATACGACATCGGTATATTGATCCGATTTATGTTACCCATCAAATTTACTAATTTTTTTCATCTACATCTGCTAAGACTAGGTGTCGCTACTCCCCAAAAGAAGTAAGAACACGCATTTCAATATTTGACGATACATTTTTCATAGAGTTCTAAATGTACCAGTTAATGCGATTCTGGGTAATTGTTCTGTCCGCAGTATACCAAAGATAGAAGAATTCTCAAAAAATAAATAAATAAATATACAATAAAAAAACAGTAGAATATTGGTTCCACGAGGGTGAGTGACTGAAATACGACTGGCGTTTCGGCAAACGAAGCGAACTGCGGCGAAACGCTCGCCCATCAATTGCAGTCGCAATAAACGGAGAGAATGGGGGCTTGAAAGAATACACAAAGCAGAGAGCTACACGCAGCTATTTTCGCAAAGGGGTATATATAGGCAGAGGGTTGAAAGAAGAGGAGGAGTAGAGGGTATTCGCGAGAGAATTCGCGTCCCCGAGTCAACGGTTTCCGCACCTCACTCTACCTCCGTTCCTCGTCCGGATCCACCCTTTACTCCGGCATACCGAATGTATGTATATAACCTTCCCTTCGTCGTCTATATAAGTGCACATAGCCAGCGTTGGCAACGAATAAAGAAGATATATACCGTGCACTCCGCACATACAATTATCGTTATAATCGTATTTTTCGCGGAGCTCGGCGGCCACTGTACCACCACTACTACTACCAACAACGCCATCCCTTTTTCTTTTCCCTCCGGCGAAGTTTTCTGCTCGGGATTTGGGAAGTGATGCGAAAACGCAAGCCAGCAACGAGAGAGAAATATTGCACCTTGGGCGAAAGTGGGGAGACTGTCTCGAAAATGGAAAAGAGACGATAAAGAAATAGTCGTCGTGTCGATGACATATCGTAAACAGACATTTAAATGACAGATTTATTGGAACAAGTTCAAAAAACGTCAATTGTCTAATCTAATCTAATCATCACCATCGTCTTTGAAATTAGTTAAAAATTTTAAGACACCTCAGAGTCTCTTGTTTTACTAACTTAACCGATGATGTTTTGTATTGCAAAGATAAATATTGAAAAATGAATTTAATTTAATCGAAAATGTTATTGAACTAACCATGATACCATGGTTACCACTAACCATTTTTCTATACCATGATGATAAAGCTCATGTTTTAACAAAGTATAGACAACAATCGCACTATACACCTCGTCAATTGTAATACCGAAACAGATCCGGGGGAATAGAGAGCCGAAAATGCGTTTGTTCCGGCGATGGAGAGTTCGCGGCACTCGTAAAACTAAACGACCTCTTAATTACAGGTATACCCTCCGTAACTTCATTTCCACCATTGCCAGTGTATTATACACTGCCGCCACAGTTCTCCATCATACGGGCTTTTTTCTTCCATGGGTTTTCCGCGCGCGAGGAATAGTCTGGCATTTATGGAGTTAACATTTCTGAAACTTGGCGTCCCCGGGTGCTGGTGGAAGGAGCTGTGCCCGGGGGCCGAGACGGCAAGAACAGAAGTAAAAAAAAACATAGAAGAGGAAAAACGAGGGAAAGAAAAAAACGAAAAAGATAGGAGCGCCGGAGCGAGACGCAGGAGCGTTGGCCGGTGGTTGGGGGTAATGGCAGTCTTGGAATTGCGTTATCAATCTCCAGACCCCGTTCCTCTCAACCCTCCGCACTCGCCCTACGGCGCTCTCCAACTCGACTCCATTCCATTCCGTTCCACCCCCCAGCGGAACCAGTTTCGCCACCACCTCACCCTCTGGCGCACACCGTCAAACCCGGGTCTTCCCGTAGGGGCCACGCGCAAGCCTGGTTCCCACTTCTGCCCCCTGCAGGCGCATAATGCTCCGTCCCACCGGATATATATGCATACCGAACCACGCCACTGCCGACTGCACTATCGCAAAAGCCACCCCCCGGGCATTCCAACGCTACCGTTTGCCAAGAACCCTTATTATTGCATTTTATATTATCCATCTATGTATTTTTGTTACAGAGCATTGCCGATGTCGCACAATGGAGTCAAGTCTTCGCGACTGTTCCTCGTCGTACCAGCTAATACGAGGGAGAAAGAAGAAAAATGGTGAATTTTGTCGATCCCCAAGATCCAAGCGGCAACCCCCTTCCGTATACACTCCACATGATGGATCGTTATGGATATGGAGCTTTTGTGGACTCGGCGCTATACCCTTGGCCATCACATTATTAGCACTCACTTGGATTGGATATAATAATCGTCTAGACACGAAATGCATACAAAATGAATGACTACATTAGTTGAACGCTTAACGACTGGACAAATCAACTTGTGACTTTTATGAGACACAACATCCACAGGTAATTTTTCAATGCTTATATTCAAGTTTACTATTATAGTAATAAAACTGACGAAAGAAATAATCAATTCAATAAGATCATTTGATATTTATTAACACATTGTTTTAGATGCTGAACGTGAATAATTATGAATAAACTACGATTGGGTACATTGAAGATGCAGTGTATTTGTCATGACCAAAAAAATTTCAGATGAAGATATTATACGGTAAAGAAGACATTTTGGAAGTTGAAAAATGGTACGCATCATATCTCCCCCTATTATATTTACCTACGATCGAGTTCACCCCATGGCTGAAAAGTCTCATAATCTGACGCCTGCCCTCGTGGGACTCTTTTTCTCCGTTTTCTGGTCCCGAGTGGAAAATTCATCGAGGTGCCTCCGGACTTTACTGCGATAAGGAATGCGGATAAGACAGGGACGACATTCGGACGTTTGTGCTCGTCGTATTGGCAGGACGTGGATATGCATGAAGAAATAGACTGAACAAAGAAGAGTATGCGAAAGAAGCGCAACGTCAAAAGACGAGAAAGGGGGATGAAAGTAGAATGAAGGAAAAAAAGAGAAGAAGTGTTCACGAAACGTCGAGCCACCCTGTTGGCCTCACAGTTGATACTATATCGCTTTCAGGGACCCAAAGGTTACCGAATCGTTCCGAGACTATCTTAATGGCTGGATAGATCGTTCGATACTATGGCTGAGTCGTAAAGGCTATTGCTCCGCCACCCTCTGTCCCACCTTCATCCCGTACTCGTCGTAGCTACCTATACTCCTCGACGATAGCAACCCTTGGCCCCTGAACAAGCTGGCTTAGCGCCGCCATAGATATTCCAACTGAGTACTTCAGATCTTCACAAGCCCCTACGCACCCCATTTATCTCTACAAAAATCAACGTCGAAACTGTCTATATATACCTACATTACCCCTACCTGCACTACTCATTCATTAGTCCAGTATGTTGCTGGACACCCTTTATCATCCAAGAAGTAAAATGTCGACATAGTTTTTGCAGTAATGCAAAAATGATTAGAATCAAGAGACACGGTAGTGTCTTCAATTTAGGCAAAACTATGCTTGGATACATAACATAAATCGATGATTCCCTACCCGTTATGACCAAATTCGATTGATTGCGTTCAATATTACCGGAAATCCGCTCATAGCAACGGGGCCGCGCTACTATTTAAGGAATATATCAGATTTTTCATCGAGGAATAGAACAATTCGTTCGGCGTGAAGTTAACATTGTCTGAAAGTAGGACAATTCGTCTGTTGTGAAGTTAACGTTGTGACGATTGGTTTGTATCATGGGCATGCACCTTGGAAAATTCACGTGTATTGTTAAACTAGCTCTGTCAACATAACTTAACTTGAGTGTCAAAGTATTATACTCACTTTCGTGGTATTACTATATATACATAGAATCTTAACACGGAGAAAGATTAAGAATTAAATCAACATGACAGATTGACGAAAAATTAGTAAGGATCCAATATACTGAGGTAGGCATACAGTCCATCATATTATTCGCAACATTTCAATCTAAAACTGATTTGGAAAACAAGCTTATAATTCAAATCGCGTCGTTGTGTCGGTTTGTGAAGAATTTTGTTAATTAATAGAGAATCATCGATATAGATATATATTCAACACATATAAATATATTATTTAGTGATAGAGTACAGTCATATCGCCTTATTGATAACTAAAATCCTTCTACAGTTTATTCATTGTGTCATAATTTAATTGCAAAAATATTTGAAATCCTCAAAACGACAGATTCTCTGTAAATGAATGCGCCAAGTACACGCCTACGATAACTCTATGAATTTGCTTACAAAAATGTTTGAAATGTTATGTTATTGCCAAGCACATTGTAAAAAAATTGTGGCAGACACATACTTTTTAGAACGAACACACTTGGCGCGTCTAGAATTAATTCGTGTGTGTGTTCGTTCTAAAAAATATATGTCTGCCACAATTTTTTTACGACGTACAGTCAACTCTCCCTAAGTCCGTGCTCCCTAAGTACTCGCCCCCACCAAAATTCTCTCTCTAAGTTCTCATTTCGCGGGAAAGGGGGTAGCGGTAGATAGCGCTGCGTACATTGGGCCTCTCCTTAGACCCCACGCTCCCAGACCCCCATCGCTGAGGACTTAGGGAGAGTTGACTGTACTTGGCAATAACATAAGATTTTAAACATTTTTGTAAGCAAATTCATAGAGTTATCGTAGGCGTGTACTTGGCGCATTCATTTGCAGAGAATCTGTCTTTGAGGATAAAATATCACTGGAAAATGCATATCCAAAAACAGTTGTACAGAAAGTATGAGTAACAAAATATAAGATTCTAGTCATAAAAAAGAAACAGAGAGAGTTTAATGTTTAACAAAAGAGACAACAATGTATAATTTAATAGATATTAAAAAACCTTGTAAAAAACGAAAGTTATACAAATAAATCCATTATTGTTTTAATCCTGTTTTAGCCCTTTCGGGAATTGTGGTGGGGGTACCGCGCTCTAGTGGTAAATGACAGGAGTGGGGATAGTGGATGCACCACGAAAGGGTTAACTCGAGCGCTCGGCATTTGATTCTGTCTGTTTGTTCCGCGATAGCGGCCAATTGCGTAAAGCGATTTTTATAAAATTTTATAGGGACGTTCCTGGAATCTACGAAAAATTATGTAAGTACTTGAAAAATAAAAAATAAAATTAGCCAAGTCACTTGGCTTAGAATTTTCATCACCTTTCTGACTGAGAAAATACATATAGAAATGGACCGGGATAATTGTTGGATTATTGATAATTATTTTCTAGTGTATGTCACATGCCTACGCTCATATGCCAGTGAGATCCATTGAATTTTCGAAAAAAATTATCACCCCAGCTAGGATTCGAACCCAGGTTAGTTTTGTACGCTGATGCTCTATCCAACTGCAGCAACTTTAAAATTATCGGCATTATTTTTTTCCAATTTTGAGAAAAAAAAAATAAAATTGGTTATATCTCGACAACGATGTGAAATACGACTAAAATGCAAAAAAAAAACATTTTTTGTAG
>JABSMT010000177.1:0-10920 GCA_018902335.1 Eumacrocentrus americanus | reverse complement strand
AAAAAAAATCTATAGTAATTTTATCGTACGTCTCATAGTTTTTGAGATATTTCAAATAATAGAAATGTCTAAAATTTTCGATAAACTATTGACATCTCCTTTTACCGCTTAATGACAGAAATAGGTATAATAGAGCTACTTAATCAGTTACATTTGTCTGAACTTTATAACTCTCATTTCTCATGGATAGACTAATTCACTTAGTTCACCCTCTGTCTGTCTTTCTTCGCTCTCTCGCAGCCTATACGTGTTATACCACAGCGACCGACTGCTATCATACAATTTATACAATCTCGCGCAGATGGCTTTGATTGGCCACTTTATCGGTACAGCGCCAGCGATAATGGAATATAACGGCCGATAGAACGCCCTCGGACGTTTCACGAGTTCAATTTTCTATCTCTCTCTCTCCCTTGCACACCAGTCAATTGAGTCTCGCGTGACTATCACAATATTGCGAATTCCATTCAGGATAATCGAGTGTGCGCATCAGTCGAGGCATCACACCAAGTGGAAAACTAAATTATATATATCATGAAGCAATTACCCACCTCTTTTCACCTCAGCAATTTTTCTTTCCTCAATAAATAATATATGCTTTATGATATTTTACAGTTGTCCATGCACAAGCGCAAAATGACTAGCAAAGTCATATATAAACGAGAGATAAATACCTGCTAACGTCGACCAGTTTCCAGTCGAGAGAGATAAAAAAGCATGTGCTATCACAGAGCGCTTGTTCGCATACGTGTGTATGTGTACACGACATTGTCAGCGTTGAATTAATTACGTTAGTTGCCAAAGTAGTGCGTCCAATCATTCTCTACTCTCTTGATGCCTCTTTGATCTTGCCCGCGCGCACTTGATTAGTGCGCGCATCGAGCAAGGGTACCTGCTGCTACATCAATGGCTTGGATAAAAGAGGAGGAACTTCATCAGCAAAAAAAAAGTCCAGAAACTATTCACGCTCTTGATAAAATCCGCTTGAGTTCGCTTTCACCTCTTTTCCCTGGTTCCTATATACTTCAATATATATGTACTGTATATACCTGCCCGGATATCATTAAATTTTCAATCACTTTTAGGGACATCATCCTATACAGACTCACCAATGCCACTGGGTCCTTTGTGCTATACTTTTTGTGCAAAAAAAAGTACCAGGTAAAAGAGAATATATATTTTTTTATCTCTCATCGCAATCAATTTGGACACAATATAAATTTCATGTTGAATTTTTTGCAGACTGCTGATGGGAACTGCATATACAATAACCCTGCGGATGATTCCCAGATGCGGAATTCCGGCACCAACGGATATCGATCCATTTCCGCGACCACAATCAAATCACAATGTCTCCTAAGTGGTCATATCCCGCAGCAATACCGGTTCTCCAGTGGCTGCTGATCGTCGAGCCGTTGGTATATTGTCTGCAATAAAAGGTATATATATGTATAGCTGTATCATCAACGATGAGAGGCTCCAGTCCAACTGAATTGTTTTCATTCATGAGCTTAAAGACCTCTATCAACATTCACGAGCCATTTCCTATCCTTGACAGGTCGCACGCCAAGTGAAATGATGATGGAAGATCATGGAGATCTTGGATGGAGAGAGCGAGAATTATGAAGGAGCTGGCTTTCATGTCATTTAAAAGCCCATGGATCATTTTGCGTTGTCGGAGGGACCCGTCGACGTTGCGTGAAATTAGGGAGGAATTAGCGTGAGGCAAATGAGAGAGAGAGCTTGGCACGACTACCATGGCACAATGCGAATGTGCGAGGGCCTATAAGGGTTCGTTGGCTATATAGTGGAGCCGACGAGAGAGCGTATAAGGGCCTCCACACCCCCTCGATCAATATCCCGTCCAGTGGCGTAAGCACGAAAAACTATTTCTTTCTGCAACACTACTTGGTCCCGTGTGTTCCTGATGCTGGGTCCCAAGTAACGAGACTCTTTGGACCTTGGAGAACTGATGGTCGGTTCACTTGAGCATAACGTCGTCACGCTCTCCCAGCGGCTCCGCAACCCAAGGAAATACAATATCTATCCTTCAATCAATGGCATATCAATGATTGAAAGGAGAAGTAAGATTATGATTTCCTGGACAATGGACATTGTTGATTGTCCCTGAATGACGATGGAGATGTTTGATCGATGATGTGTACTATTGTACTAGAGATGCTTGACGCTTGTGGCTTATAAGCTTCATTTCATTGATTATAACGGGACAATTATATCGTCGTTTATGAGTCGTGAAGTTAAAACGAGAGACACATGATGTACAAAAGAGGATTGTAAAGGCGAGAGGAGGAGTTCAAACGTACAAACGATTGTAAAAATAACTCTTGGTCGACGACTCGTGCAGAGTGTGCTCGTTCAACTCTTCTAGGCTTCGCTCCGGGTCTTCAATATCCGTTATGACATCGGGAGCGGTGCGGCGAGTCCGTCAGCGAGCACTCTCGGATATTAAAAAATGCAAGGTGCGGGACAGCGCGGATGGATTCTCGCGCATCACGCTGTCGACCGGAAGAGTCTCCCAGACCATTTCTCGCTTTCTATCTGGTTTTTTTCCTCGAGACGAAATAATTTGTTGTGCTCAAATAGGCAAACATTGTACACGCGCCTGCAACGAGCATATAAATAATAATTCTACTCTTTATATTATTTATTTTAATTGCTTGGCAAAATCTCACGATGGAGCTGATGATGATGATGATGATGATAAATGTTGCAGGGGAATTTTCAAATTTCCGTTTGCTGCATCAGTTGAAATTGTACGTTTTGGTTTGCAATGCAGAGCAGAGGTCGACCCTTTCATTGGGTCCAATCACGTGGCACCTGTGGCAAATTGGTGATACAATTTCCTCTGGATCCTTTGAATTATCAATGTCCAACGTGTGAACCAATTCGTCAACTCGTCACGTGGTCACACGCAAGCAAATTGGTCTCTACATGTGTTGACCTAACTGATGTATACATCTGCATCGTTTATCAATTGTATCCTCATCAACATGAACAAGATATACAGGTTTGTATATCTGTATTAATTAAATCAACATGACTAAAAGCTAACGTGTCAAAGAGTCAAAGAATAATAATTTTTTTATTTTCCCAGGGCACGTGGCAGATAGTTTTGACGTCTTGAAGTATATATGCCTGAGCAAGCGGAGATTCTCGCTGTGATGCATAATGTATTCATCGAGCGTCTTCTTTCTCACTGGCCTGCTGATTCTCTCGATATTCAAGGGCTCGTTCGTACGGATAGAAGTCTGGAAAATGGTCCAGGGTCCTCGTCGTCATCATTGCCCACGACGTCCTTCTCGCTCCAAGAGACGCCACACCATGAATACCTATCGTCTCGGAGTTTGTCTCGATTTTCCGGCCGCTTATCGTGCTGCAACTTTGCTAGAAGACCAGAGAGACAGAGAGAGTGAGAGAGGGTTTGACTTTTGGCAAAGGACGGGACACCGAATAAATAATGTATCAACTTCTTATTCTGTTCTCTCCGACCCAATGTATGTATGTATGTATGTATATCTATAAGCGATAAGCCATTATGGCTTTCTCCATTTTTATGCTCCGTTGATAGCATGGCACATATGTGTATTGTCCTCTGGGCCATTTAATTTTTCTCACGTCGACGCATGACCCCACTTTATTCAGCGGATAAATATTTGGACTTAGTGGTGATAAACGTGAGAAATAAAAAAATAACGCAGGCTTTTTTTCGCCTGCGAGGTTCCGATAAAACGATAAAAGTCTGATGCGATCATATTTTTATAGTATCAACACCATATGTGTGATATATAGAAAATTTTGCTTATTCACGTATACAACTAATCGGCTATACGTTATGTATCGATCAGCATAAACAAAACGACGTGACTTGCTTTCTCTCGATCGCAAAATCGTCCATTCTATATTATGTATATATAATTCAAATGGAAAGGGGAAGCCCCGTGGGAGCCATGCAGTTTGAATTACTTGGTGAGCGTGACTCACCATCATTGATGATAGTGATGCGCTTATACATACATATACGATCTATTTCGATGTTCTCGTTTCAGGAAGAACTCTTTTTTATATTATATATACATTTACAGAGAGTCCATCGAGTTCTCGCCATCGCAGACCTCTACTCTGTGACCTCATCCAAGAACTCTTGATTCGTGCACTATGATCGTGCTCGCGATTATTCATCTTCATCGTGGCAAAAATTATTCACCAGCAGTATTCCACTCCAATGTGATTCATGACTGCTCGAGAGAGTGCTATCGAAGAGCCAGATAATGACATCATTAAAACACCAATCTCTGAGTGCTCAGGAATTTTTTTTAGAAATAAATATGTATGTATATCATCATCAGTTAATTCAATTGATTAGTGTCTAATATATACTTATTACTCTGCTCCAGTGAACTCTGAGTTGGATTATCTTCGTAAAAAGCCTGAACCCCTCTGATAGGCGCACTGGCGTGTTTATCACTTAGCATTAGAGGCCATAAAGGGTTTTCACGTCGTGGGAGGTAGGTAACGCAATAATGACTTTATTAGGGGGCGCATGGTACACGTGTCCTACCCTCTGACATTTCAACCCTCCTCGCACGTTGGCCATGGTGAGTAGCCCGTGTCTGTCCAACGCAATCGACCTGTCGGATACAAACAACCCCTAATTGCTAATTGCCTGGTGATTTTGATTAATTTACAACAACACGCCGACTTTAGTTGCGGCCATGTACCCTCCTATATGCAGTCATGACGACTCTTATGTACAGCTAATAGATATATAGATACGGCTGTTTATTATTCGCTCATGTATCCTTCTTTTTTTAGGTAACAAATTGCCTATGATTCATGAGGGAACAGTGAGGAATTTTTAATTAAACTCGATGGTATACAGGCGTGGTGTGCGGCCTAGATTTTTATCGTAGAAGCAAACTTTATCAGTTATCGGAATTTTTATAAATAGCCGCCGGGTTGGATATCTACTGGTGCATGTATGGAGAATGTGTAACCAGTGATGTAATGGTTGTGGCCAATTTTCTAGGGCGTTCATCCTGACTTGAATGTTTGCACGGAAACGTTCTGCTGGAGCAAATAAACGAGGTTCCTATATAACAACTGATATATCTATGCATCAGAGCCTCTGTTCTCCTGATGTTTCAAACAAACCACGAGCTTCCACAGTGTTCTTCGCTTTTACTCTCTCTCTCTCTCTACTTCCATTTCTCTGAGACTCGTAGCTGGTTTTTTTTGTCATTCACCTCGACACGTGTATGCACGTTGGAATGCTCTCGCTTGTGGGTTTATGCACGGGCGATTTTTTTAATCAGTCGATAGACTAGAATGGAATGTGACGTGGAGCTGATGTTGGTTTAGATCGATTTTTTTAATCCCTGTAAGAGATATCGAAGCAGGGAGGTTTTTGCATGTGTTCAAGCACTGAGAGGACTTTTTAGCATATTCACATTTTTACCCCTGTCGAATGCACTTGGAATTAATGAAGAAGACGAAACGATGAGTGAATATAAAAGTCGTAGAACAGTTGTAGATATATATGTCTATGTAGCAGGATTTTTCATTGCATATGCAGACCTTGACTGCGACAATGTTTCACAGACAATCGCGGTAGCGTCGAGTTTACCTTCGAACTTGCCATCATAAAATTTCTCGTGAGCGTCACCGAAGCGAAATGATTCTCTCGGGGAATGTCGTCCAGATTAAGTGACATAAAACTTTCGGAAGCGTAATAAAGCACCATACTCGCGAGTCTCCAGTAGTCTATATTGCTAGACTCTATGTGAAACTCTCGTCTGGAACATATATAATGACTGGTGCCATGTCACACTGCTCGTGTCCAAGACATCTCATCTGTCTCTTGGCAGTGAACTTTCGTTATTTCTTTATCTTCTTAACAGGATTTTGTCGTTGCTATACTTGCCCAGGATATTTAGACATAAAAAGCTCCAAAGTTATGAGCTGAGATTCACTGTGGAGAGGGCGGAAATTACATGCTGCAGAATGCCTCTTCGTCCTTCTCTATTGCTCAATATTCAGCCCCCTGAGGAATTTAATAGTTCACAATATTCCAACAAGAAGCGTGTGCCCCTTTAATAAGCCGATTCTACCTAATTATTCCAACATCTAATTACTCCAACTTCCACCTGAGATTCCGGGCAAACACTTAATTGGCAGTGTTAGTAGCAATTCTGTATAAAGTTTCCCTCCACCTCGTAGTTTTTATTCAAATTTTTTGTTCATCAAAAAAGTAATCAGGAAACTTTCAAGGTTGCCACACTAAAGTGATTGCAAGACCAGGAATCCCTGGAGTAATTGTTAAATATGCAAGATCAAGAATCTGGAACTCATAAGATCTGTTATTCAAAGTCGTATAATCAAAATTGATTTCTGCGTCTTCATGATAATAAAACAAATGTTAAAATTTTTTTTTACCTGCTTGGAATAATTGAGACATCAAGGGGGATGAGGAATTCCCAACGTCATTATACTCACTTGTCGACTTTATTTTTGCCAGAACACGCCTGCGAGTATGGTAGACAACGTATAATTCTCAATTACGCAAGGTTTATGACTCCCCACGAGCCAGCCCAGCCATGCAGAGTGTAGTTGTGCTGTTCCATCGACCACAGGACCTCTTCTTCCACTTGCTCATATATTCGAATCGTGTCACGAGCAAAGTATATAATGCTTCGTGAACATGCTCGTAGAAAATTAGCGATTCAAATACTCATACGTTCTCTCTGTATTGGCTTATAGTTGGAAGAGATTATCCATTTCAGTGTGATGTTGATGCAAGAGCAGTGACGTTGATAAGTTCATGCCAGCTTGATACACACATGTACGAAAGTATTAGATCGTTTTCTCACTAACGAGATCCCACTGGGCAATTTAGATTTTTATATTCACGATAAAACCCTTTGGCTAATCCTGAAATGACAGAAAAACGTATATGTATAGGGGTATAGATGTGCGGGCTCTCTTGCTCTTTTATTTTTCCACTTTAGTTCGTTCCTTGTTGAAGCTATAAAATACGCACTTACCTTCCTCAGAAAACGATAAAGTTAAATCTGTGGCTCGAGCTTGGACCACGTAGAGGCGTACACATCACGTCCATGGACAGCCAGCCAACCTCATACACCAGAGTTAAATAGAGGAAAGTACCAGAGCCTTTATTAGCCAGGCGGCATCGACATCGATTGCGCTGTAAAATAAAGATAAAATTCAGACAATATTGCAGGGAGATATAGAATAACGACTTAAGGATACAAGAGAGAATACCATTCAACTGAGGCGTAGGACGTTTAATTCATCCCTTTCACTGCTCATCCCTCGCGTGCGGTGCTCGTGTTGAATGAATAGTGATCCCGCTTCATAGCGTACATCCACAGCAAACTCGACGAAACGGATACCAGGGTGGTTTTACCTTCGACCTTAAAGCCCACATGCTCCAGCAGAACCCACGCATCACCACGCGAACGTTGCCTGGAACGACAGAAACCTTTATTACACAACGTGCATAATGAAAGAGTGAGTATATTCTGGCAGAAGTGCTCTTCAATAATATTTAACTGGCAATAGTAATAAATTCCAATTATAAAGTTCAAGTTGATTCGACAAAGTAATGGCTATCAATTGAAATGATTTCAGGATTTGCTATCAGCTATTGAGCGGGAGTGGATTGAATAACGGAATAGATAGGGTACTGAGAATGGGGCGAGGGGTTTCAAGTGTCCTGGACACACTATGGAGTCGTCCTTAAAGGGTGGTAGGCCGAGGATATCACGTGCGAAGCTAACACGTCCCACGAGAGTTCGAAGAGGCAGTCACGTAGTAGCGCGCCAGTACGAACTGGAGAATGCAGCCAGCTCCTGCCCATAAGCTTCATGGATCCTCTCTCACTCCTAGCTTTTGCTTTGCACTCTTTGTCTATGTACGTGGAAAAGAGTATTTACGTGGCTCTGATAGGATACACAGGTCTCTCTCCTCTCTGTGCTGTATCCCATCGACCAGGCTATTTTCCCTCAGCCGTAAGAAATTTATAAGGCAATGAGGAAATCTCCGAAGAATGGCTGAGTGAGAGACACGTTGATATAGAAGACAAGATGGAGAGGTGATGAGAGTGGAGAAACTCATAAATGCTTGGAAAGTGCGTTAATAATTCAACGAGATCCGACGTGTGAATGGATCCACGATCGAGATTTCAGGGGGCAAAGCGATGTATAGATATAATAGGTAGTACAGCAAAGAAAGAGGAAGAGAATCAACGAATGGAGGTAGAAGCACGGAATTATACGCTTTTTTATTCGACGTCGAGGGAAAAGTGAAATGTCTGGCTCACGTCAGCAACATTGCATTCGCGAATAAATCGACAGACGACGAGTAGTTATATACTACAGCAGCTCTATGCGAAATGTACAAACTTGTGTGTGCTTGTATATACCTCGCACAGGCGTGAAGAGAAGAAAAATTGTTTGCGTTACGAGATTCGCAAAGCGTAGTCGTTGGAGCGCTTCAGATAAATCGAGGGCATTCTGTATAAACACTGTGATGGTGAAAGCCGCGATGTCAGAGAAAAATCGTTGACACTGCAGCAAATTATTTACCCTTTCTTGGTGAGAAAGAAAGGTATATACAATATAATTTTCTTTCGCTGCGGTAATAAACTTCATCTTATGCAGCGACACGAAAGCGTACATATAGCAATTGTACTTTTGCCTGTATCTCCAGTTCCTCTTGCCATTTACACTCTGTATCTCTCATTTTATTCCTCAAGCAGTCGTTAATTTTATTTGCCAGAGAGCGAGGCATTGAATAGAGTCTAAACGCGACATGGAATAATATTCCCTTTATATGTTCATGTATATAACTGGAAATTTATCAAGACGGTCTGATTTGACTCTTAATAAATTCAGTTAAAAAGCGTTGCTTACATTTTCCTTGACATTGTCTCCAATGTCTGGAGGGCAGCACCATAATAGCTGTTGATAAGTCAAAGGACAAAAAATGGACTATAATATCTGTATAGCAGACTCTCCATTTGGATGGACCTCTCGGCACCAACGTCGAGATATCGAAACGACTCCTTGCTCAAGAATAGACGCCATCGCATGGCCTCGGGGGAATTTGAGCATTAAATCGCACATAGCGAGTTTATATGTGCTCTTTGGAGTATAGTGTTAGCTTGCGTCAGCAAAGGTATCAAACTGAGGTTGTTTATGACACCTCGATAATATTCTCCACCTTTTCATCGTCTTCACAAGACCCGGAGTGCTTCCGGGAGCATTCATGAATCCCATGGCTCTCGCTCAGTAGTCGCGTGTTTCTTACATCCTCTTGAGACACCATTTCTTCATCCACTTCTTCCTATACTCGCCTCCTATTCTTTTCAGCTCTCCAACAACAAAAATATTTATAAGACTCTAGAATACATGACATTACTCTCTGGTACAGAGAAAAATAATTTGCAGAACCAGTAGAAGAAGAAGAGGAAGAGATTATGCAATTATTTAGATACCCTCAATTCCACACGACGAATATAAGCATATAGAGAATGGTCTACGTATGTTCCACACGTGCCAAGTAACTGTGGCTGGAAGCGCTTTAGAGTATGACCACGAGCTTTAGCATGTAAAACTGTCTCGGCCACCCATGTATAACGCATACACATAGCCAAAGTTAAAACCAAAACTCCATTATGCATTTTTTGTGTTGCTCTCGGTAATTCCCGAGTAAAATATTGAGGAATTCCATGAGCGTCCAGCGCGGCGGTGGTGGTCGCATACTCCGCGTTAATTAACGGGGTGCCGTATGTATACATAAATCCTGTTGGAGAATAATGCTGATTAATATAAAAAGTACTCAAGAGCTTAATGCAGTTATTCAAAGTAGTATTAGGTTTTAAGGGCTGTATTTCATTTGCCGAATGACATACCACGGTAAAGAGAGTAGTGCATTGCTGGAGAGGCTGGTTGGTTACCCTGGCGACGATGTAGCTGCTGCATTCTCATCCGGATTTCGAAGATATTGCAGTTGGCAACGAGATTCGAGTGTTCACGGTAGCACGAGCCAAGTCGCGGTAGCCGGATCAATAGTAGACCGTCGCAGAGGCGACATTCCGACCTGGCAAACAGCAGAAAAACAATTCCAATAATTATCTTGCTGGTGTGCCATCGTGAAAATTAAAAGTATACCCTAATCTTACCTTGGTACTTACAACACAACGCCCAGTGCTCTCTCAAGCATTGTGTATTAGCACTGGCAGTGTGGCGCACTCCCAAGGGCGTTAATAAGACTGTAGCTTGATGGTAGCAGCCCTTGCCCAGGTCAGATTTGAACTCACGAATTGGCCCCGGCTGTCGCGATAATGAAGCTCTTTCCATTCAGTTCGCATCCACGAGCCCCAAGACCCCTTACACTTTTTCGTTGTACAACCCTCTTGGCTCCTGGCTCCCACTGTATATACATCTATACAGTATAGTATATAAAGATTCTCTTGTCTTTTTTCTCATCTTTTCTTCCTCGCCGTTGGTTTTCGTCAGGATACACACGCACTGAGGGTGTCTTTCTGACTGGCTTCCAAGGAGCCTGCACGTCCGCCTCGTCCTCGTTGTCTCGTTGCTTTTCTGGATGTAATCCCATACAAGGGCTCGCTGTGGAGGAGGCTTACACTTTTCAAAGCGCGATTACCGACCGCAAGCCAGTTTACTCACCCGTGCAGACATCCTGTAAATAAGTGCTGCTGCTTCTCCACCCTCATGTGACATCTCTACAAGTGCTTTTTCACTGTAAAAAAAAATTTACATTCAAAAGTCAGAATATAGATTAAACTTCTTATCCTAGAGTTTTACATTGAAATGCTTTTCATAAAATCCAAGATACCTTGGAAACTATGCGAAATAG
>JABSMT010000166.1:0-10922 GCA_018902335.1 Eumacrocentrus americanus | reverse complement strand
CGTTAATAAAAAGCAATTCAGTAGTGAAGCGGTAAAAGAAGATAAGTTGAGATTACTTTTTTTATTAAAATCTTTGACAAAATTGATTATATCTCGAAAAGCATGGGAGATACGACAAAAATGCAAAAGACCTTTTTTGTAGAGAATTCAATTTCCTATAAAAAAGGTTTAATAAGATTTTTTCGTATCTCTTAAAGTTTTCGAGATATTTCTAAAAATGATAGGGTCAGATAATTTTTCATAATTTTTGAGTTATCTCCTTTTACCGCTTCACTACTGAATTGATCATTAACGTTATTACTATGTATGAAATCATAGTGATATAGGTAGATTGAAATCTTAATATAGTCAATTAACTAGGGATTTGCGGTATCAACGCTGCTGTTATCTCGCTTTTCACTGTCATCAGATTTTGCACCATTTAACAAATCGTATGTGAACACGAGACGCAATTACAAAAACGGAAGCGTTTTTCGTGTGTGTAAAATGAAAAGAAAAAAATCGTATTCAATTGATTCTACACACATGTATGATAGCAATGTATACAGTCATTATATTATATAAAAGGTACATCCTTCATTTATGCACGTGGAGCAGAATGGAGATGTTATAAGTTAAGACATAAAAAAGTAAATAAATAATCACTTATCTTAAAAAGCAAACACATTAATCATCTTAAAAATCAAAAGACCTAATTCAAACTTGTTTTCCCCATTGTATTTTTGTCAAGTCACTCGTGTTTCTCTTTTTGTGTTTGACAACCTCGACTAGATAGCGGCATATAGCATCACCCTTTGATTTAAAATCGTTAGGCAATCATTCACATTCGCATTCTATTGATTACGTGACTAGACATAATGACAGGTGCTACGTCCTGTCGACTATACTCTTTCACGGGGAGTAGGTGACTTTAAAATAGCATTAGAGATTGTCATCAAAACAATTATAGATATTTTTCTTTTCGCAGTGAAATTTTTTTCTTCTGCTAAAAAATAAAGATTAGAAGCATGATTGTATAGCAGATCTGTTCACCGTCAAGGTAAAGGACGAGATGCCGCGCTGTCAACCAATGTCGTGAGCAAATAGGAGCGAATAGTGGCGTGGCTTTTGTATCTAACTGCTCGTTTCCGCAGCTAACCGGCTCGAAAGTAGATCACAATAGATTTTTGTTGTCAAAAGCCTTCAATTATATCATTCACATTAGACTTATTAATTATTATCAATTATTTTTCACTGCAATTTATAATTAAGTTGCAATTTCTTATGGCTGAGATAATAAGCAGTGAGAATGATATCGAGAAATATATAAACAATTAAAAATTAATAATGTCCTATCATAAAGACGAAAGCAATGTATATGCATTAACACGAGATAGAATAGAGTAAAATGATCTTTAATACTTACATCCCTATATCTATATTGATTACAACGTGCCTTGTGGTCTCCTTTCGTTACCACATTATCGAATGTCATGACTTGTACTACAACTCATCTAACACGATAATTGTCATCGTTATTCAGCGCATTTTGCAAGCAAATATTTACTCCAGAACGTTGCCAGTTCAATTGTTAAAGTTGACAAATTAATTTCTTTGTATGCAGGGTTTGAAACCCGACAGGGAGGCAGAGAAGGAGGCGCAGACAATCAAGAGAGACGTCCAAGTGATGACAGAAACGACTCCAAAAGACTGTGGACTCTGTGGTATCTATCCGAAATGGCTTCAGAAGCGTGCAAATCCACACACATTTATTCTGGTGTACGGTTTTCTCGGCCTTGTCCAGGCCATGGCGTTTATCTACATTGTAGTCACCCTGACGACCCTGGAGAAGCGATTTAAAATCCCCAGTCAGACCACAGGTACGCCAGGAATAATTAAAATCAACTGGAAAGGCAAATTTAATTGATTAAAAAATTTTTTCAGGTATAATTCTGTCTGGAAATGAGATCTCACAGATTCTGTCGTTGATACTGATGTATTATGGTGGTGCTGGTCACCGTCCTCGATGGTTGGCTGCTGGTGTGGGTTTCAGTGCACTGTCCTGCTTCATCCTGGTCGTTCCTCACCTCATCTATGGTCCTGGCAAAGCTGCACTGGCTCTGACCCAGGAATACCTGGATCGCAGTGTCCTGATGAACACAACAACGACTGCACTTCCTTCTCTGTGTCCTGGCACGAATGAACTCGACCAGTGTGATGAAGAGGACCTTATGGATGGAAGTCTCGTGCCTCGGGTCCTTGTTTTTATGTCGCAATTTGTCCTGGGGATCGGGACGACGCTTTACTTTGGACTGGGACAGACTTATCTTGATGACAACACTAAAAAATCCAATACGCCTATGTTACTTGGTAACTTTTATTATTTAGATGAATAATAATTACTAAAATCAAGGTATAATTAATTGTTAAATGTTCCGATTAATTATAATTAATTGTTTGATTATTTCTTCTTTAGGATTTACCTTTGCACTGAGGACGACTGGTCCAGCCCTGGGATTCGTTCTTGCCTTTGCTTGCTTGAAACTCTACATCGTCCCAACTCTTCATCCAGTGATAACTGACAAGGATCCAAGATGGTTGGGTGCCTGGTGGTTAGGCTGGATAATACTAGGCTGTCTTCTCCTCATCTTCGCCCTCCTCATTGCCATGTTCCCTCGACACCTTCCGAAGCCCCAAAAAAATCCCAACAAAAAGAAGAAAAAGGTAATACATACCTCTTTCATTCTATATGAATCCTATTTTTACATAAATAAAACATTTTTCTGTCTCAGGTGGAGGGTGAAGTACCCTTGAAAATCCACAGTCGAATTGAAGGCTTTGGAGAGCCTCCAATAGCCTTACCAGAGAAGATTCTGGAGGAGGAACAGCACGTGCCATCATTGAAGGATTTTCCAGTGACTTTGAAACGTGTTCTCTCTAATCAAATTCTTCTCTGCAATAATTTGAGCGCAGTCTTTGGTATTTTTGGTCTTCTGCCTTATTTCACCTTCATGGCGAAGTACCTGGAGGTTCAATTCAACACATCTGCTGCTGGAGGAACTGTTATAACAGGTGTTCCGTATGCGTCCGTCTCTACAATGACAATAGATTTATTCGATTGTCCTCAAAGAATTAATCTAATATTTTTTTCCATGTTATTTAGGTCCTATAGCTCTAATTGGAATGGTGCTGGGCTTCCTGGGCTCAGGACTATTCATCAGCAGGGTTAAACCCAGACCAACGAGACTCCTGAGCTGGAATGTCTTTGGTGGACTGGTGGCCTTTGCGATTCAGATCACCTATGTCTTTATTGGCTGTGAGACAGTGCCGATCCAGGGCGTTAATTCACGCACTATGGAGTGAGTTTCAAGCTTCTCTATCATTTAAATAAATTTGTAAATTAATTATTCTTTTTTTTGGAATATTTAGAGTGAACTTTACGACATCATGCAACCTTGGCTGCAATTGCGATGGAGTTAAATACTCACCAGTGTGCCATGAAGCTTCAATGATGTCCTTTTTCTCAGCCTGCCATGCAGGTTGCACGAGCTCCATTGATCCCAAACGCTATGGCAACTGTAGCTGTGTTCCAAGTGTCTTAAATAATTCTGAAAGCATTAAAATGAATTATTCGACTGCATTGACTGATACTGTGGTGCTTGGACCATGTCTGGGCAGTTGTATTAAGCCTTACATCATGTTTGTCGCCCTCAGCATGATCAGCCACTTCCTCATGTCCACCGGAAAAATTGGAAATGTCCTCGTTAATTATCGATGTGTAGAGCAGAAGGACAAGAGTGTTGCTCAGGGTGTTACTCTCATGTTTGTTGCACTCTTTGCTCTCATACCTGGACCAATCGTTTATGGATTCATTATCGATCAGTCGTGTCTTATCTGGGAGAGTTCTTGCGGTAGCACAGGAAATTGTTGGTATTATGATAAGGAGAAGTTTCGTTATTTCTTCAACATCACTGGCGCCTGTAAGTAATAATTGTAATCTATCAATAAATATTCTAATAAATATATTCCATAATATTTACTTTTATAATCTAGGTTTTACATTCATTGCCACTCTCTTGGATGCATGTGTCTGCTATCTCTGCAGACACTTGGACTTGTACGGTGCAGACGAGGACAAACGCAGAGCTTTTATCCAGGAGGATGCAGTAGTAATAACTCAAGACAAAACCAATAATAAAATCATCATCGAGCCTAAAGAACGATATTAACAGCATGTGTGATATACCATACACAAAACTGATCCCAGTACCTTTTCACTCAAAACCAAAAGAAGAAACATTTTTTTGCAATAAATCTCCAGACTTATATGTTACTGTAAAAAAACAAGAAAATTACTCTTTACTAATGGATATACTCCCCTGGAATCCTCTACGACGTTGCGTAGTGTTTCAGGATCACGAAGAAGGTATAAAATCCACAAAGAAGAGACGTGGAGGGTATACAAGAGAGTGTATAGTATAGGCGACGATACAACGAGAAAAACTCCTTAAAAAAACAAACGAAACTAAGCGAAACCATGAGGGTGTCCTGGAGTTTTTGCTTGAGAGCCTTTTAGTTTTTAAGCCTTCCAGATCTCCGGACTAATGAATTCCCGGCTCGTCGGGTGACGTTGGCCTCTCTCGTTGACGTCGTCGTGCGGTATCGATCGACGCTGGACCTACAAGCCAAAAAGAGGGCATTGAAGAAAATAATAGTAGAACCTCTACTATATATCTATCTATCAGATCTACAATAATTCATTATTATTAAAATCGAATAATGGATATCAATTTTTAATCACACATCAGACAAACTCGCTGATGTTATCACCGTCTTTGATAAGAGGTATATATTCTGATGCCTTTACATTGTGGACAGACTCTGTCTGAATGAAGAAGGACATCTAATGCAAGTGTATCAACAGAGTGTAGGCGAGAGATTGTCAGAATACATTCATGCATCTACATAGACGTCTGTCGACGAGTTGAGTATCTGCATTGCACTCATGATGACCGTGACCTATCTTCCTTCGGTCTCATCAACGTCTTCCGAGTATAGGCGAACTAAACGAAGAGGAAAGCAGGCCGCAGATCCTCTCTTTCTCTGTCTAGTTCTTCACTCTGCATGTACTCGTCGTGGTACACATATCTAAGTCGATTGGACGTTGTTGCGTTGTGATATGCCTTTATTCATCCCACGCATGCTGGACACCTGTATACCATCCCAACATGTGTGCATCTAAACTACTTCTATCAAGACAATATCGTTGTGGTAGTATTGAAGGATTGCATCCAGAGATACATGGATAATCTAGACGAGACGAAAAAGATTAAAAGAAATTTTTGGGGGCAGGTATACAATAAGTTATTCTTATCAGACAGGAATTATCTGTTGATAGGAATATTACTGGAGATACTAATCTCATTTGTCCGGCCTTGTCATCATCGTCGCGACACAGACGCTTTTGCTGTTGGCGTGCCTAAGACCAATGTGTCGCAACGATCGTCATGATGAGGAGCATCAGGAAAGGAATATACACAGCGCGTGCTCTTCCATTACATCCTATTTAACTTGAGCGAATTTTCCTCAATCCTCAATATGCTTCAGACTATGCACATTGTTTGGCTTCATTGTCATTTTTCCTTGCTATTTGTTATCCAAACGTCTCACCTAGGCTTCTACATTGAAATGGAAAGTCACATAAGGGGATATATAGACATGACTGCTTCCTGATAAATTCTCAGAGCATTAGCCCTTCAAGACTGACGCATTAGCACTCTCTGTAAATCATCTTGAGGATTTTTTATTCATGCGTCGCTCCACTTCAGCAGCGTTATGACTTCTTCTTCTTATTCTTCTTCTCCTCACGCCACCACTCTTTCTATCTCTATTATATCTCTATGTGAGATGAGCGTTGACACGACGGATTTTTCAGCCTCGCGAATAAGAGATCGTTGTCGTTGCTTGACGTCGTCTCTAAGTACTTCATAAATCTGAGTCGAGAGTGTTACTCTCGACACATTGCCACGCAAATTGTAACTCGTCCTTTACAACTTCCTTGCCAAATTCGTTTATGTAATCATTTAACTCTTGGCGCCTGATGATAAGCTCTCAGGTAATTTGATATTGGACCTGTAATCACATTCAAATTTAAATTATTTGATTAATAGGATAAGAAGTAAAAATAGATTTAAAAAATCATGGAGCTACGAGTGAGAAGGAAGACGCAATTATACCTATGTAACTTTAGTTATTTATGGTTCTGCTATCTGTGGAATCTTTTTTCTTCTTTTTTAGTGTTTTCCCTATTTGCACGGTGGCAATCATATACGCATGATGTCGCGACATGGACCAACTACAGTCTTCTCTAACTCATGCTCATGAAGAGTTCAATGATTTTTCTCTCTTGTCGCCGTTGCAGCATGTCCTCGAATTGTTTGCTCTGCATGGGATCACGATAGATCTTATCACTATATGACAGATAAAATCCAAATATTTTATTTTCATTTTTGTTAACTTCATCAACGTCTCACTGCATTGATAATAGATTGCATGTATACTATATTTATTTAATTCATTTATTGATGGACTGGAAGACAGAATGGTCAACTGATATATGTATATCGAAGGCAGAGGTCCAAGGTATCTATCTTAGGAGCGGCGCGATGATGATGGTGATGCAGTTCTCGTTCGTATACGTAGCTTGGGCGTTCGCTTTATTAAATCATAATAGACTCACAATGTGAACATAGTCAAGTCGGTTGGTCTACGACGAGAGTGCTCTAGAGCCTCAGCCATCAGTGATCGAGTTTAGGGTCCTAGACTTCACTTCAACACCACATGCAACCAAGACTTTCTAAACTGTTTGCACGCTTTGCCAATATGTATATATCTTCAATTGAAATCCAAGACTTATCATGATTGAATATTATCGTAAAAGTCTCTTTGACATTTTTATCTTCGCTTATTTGCGGTAAAAACTCATCGGTAATTCAATATATACAAATGATTTTGAAGTTGGGCTGGTGTGATTGGGTTTCTTTGAGTCGAGGAAGCGACACATTCCAATGGAAAAGATATCTAAGTGGCATAGACAATGCCTTGAGGTATAAAACCATAAAAAGAAAATTCATGAGCATATGTCTTCTCTCTATCCCTCTCTCGCTGTCTTAATCTCCCGTTGTCGTTATCATATCTCTTCGTTCCTCATCCTCCCACCCATGAATTTGCTGGATCACAACGAAGGTGGGGACCAGGATTCAACGAGTGATAGGCTACTGATTACATGCAACAGACATATCTCAGTCGGTAAAAAAATATCATCGTGCATTGTCGCGCGAGGATTCGTCTTGCGCGTGTTGCATCGTCTTCACGCTCCATTTACTAGTCTTCCAGTGTAACTCATCAAGAAGCTAATCAACAATCTTCATTAATCCAATTTAAAGACACAAATTATCTTACCACGTCATGAAGTTGTGAAGCTCTAGTTCTATTTAATTCAAGTGAAGCGATCTATGCCCAAGAGAGGGGCATATCAACACAGAATAATGAGGACCGTCGGATGTTCACGGTGAAGCTATTAGTAGTCCAGTTGTGAATTGAATCTGGAAGGAAAGCACAAGGATTGTTAGAGTGAGAAAAGAGTAGTGTTAAATAAATTATAAGATGAATAATAAAAGAAAAAACGAGTCAAATCCAGACAAAAATGGCCCAGAGAACAAGCTACTGTTGGATCCTTCCCGCCAGTCAGTAAATAGTCCATCATCAGTGCCAGCCAATCCAACGTCAATCCGTGACGTCGACGATGTGTTCAAAGAGCTGCCAATCACAGACGACACGTCCTGTGGCATTGGCTTTCTTCGTGGTCCCAATCTCCAACGATTTGCCAACAAAAAAGCTTATGTCTTCCTTTATGGTATTCTCGGCTGCATCTTTTCTGCTAGCTATGCCTACTTCAATGGAACCATCACAACCATTGAGAAACGATTCAAGATACCGTCCAAGACAACTGGTAATTTAAGTTACTTTAGTGCAGATTAATGTCTTCTTTTTGTGTTATTTTTATAATTAAATATGTTTTTTTGGAATTTCAATGTGCTTCAGGTCTCATCACCGTTGGTAATGATATCTCTCAGTTATTCGCGTCTGTCGTATTGTCTTACTACGCTGGACGGGGTCATAGACCTCGATGGATAGCTGTCGGTATTTATACAGTAAGTTGAAGAAAACAGAATTGAATAGATAAAGAATTAAATTTATAAGTGGAATGTGGCCTTTTGACTTATCTAGACAATTAATTATCAACATTTGACACGGATGTCCATATTACTATCATTAATCTCTAGAGATTGGATAATGAGTTTTTTTGAAGTTGAAAAATAATGAATTCATAAAATACATATATCAATAATTATATTAATTATATTCGTGCAGGTAGTGTTGTTCTGCTGTCTGACAATGCTTCCCCACTTTCTCTATGGTCCGGGTGAAGATGCTCTTCTATTGACGAAGGAGTATGGCGCGAAACCACCGAGCTCGTCGAACTCGAGCACGATACCTTGGGGTGGCGACAGAGAACGAAAGTTCCTCTGTCTCAATAAGGAACATCAAACGACAGAGTGCGACGAAGTTGATGGCAATTTTGCGCCTCAAGTTCTTCTTTTCATCGCCCAACTCGTGTCAGGGATTGGTGGATCCTTGTATTACACGCTGGGTGTCTCCTACATGGATGATAATATTCAGAAATCCAAAACACCAGCTCTTATTAGCTTCTCTTATTTTCTGAGAATGCTGGGACCAGCCATTGGATATGGACTCGCGTCTGTTGCTCTAAAGTTCTACATCAGTCCTACATTAACGCCTACAATCACCACGACAGACCCTAGGTAATGCTTCAAGCTTTATAGGAATATGAATAATAAATAATAGAGGATCCTAAATTGATTGGGAATGTTTTTTAGGTGGTTGGGAGCCTGGTGGCTAGGTTGGATAATTCTAGCCATCTTGCTATTCATCTTCGCCAGTATCATTGCCCTTTTCCCAAAGACTCTACCTCGAGCTGCGGCCAGGAAGGTCCTAGCACTAGAAAGAAGCAAATTAAACACCAGTAATCGTGAGCAAAAAGAGGGTCTCAATGCAGGAAAAGAAAAGGGTGATATTGAAGAAAGTCGTGGACCCGAAGTTCCAGCTTCCTTTGCAGATATGATGAGCACCTTTAAACGACTCCTGACTAATAGCACTCTGATGTGTAATAATCTTGCTACAGTCTTCTATTTCCTGGGCTACATGCCCTACTGGATCTTCATGCCCAAGTACATTGAGACCCAGTACAAGCAGTCTGCCTCAGTGTCTTCACTCATCACTGGCACAGTTGGCCTGGTCTTCAGTGCCTTTGGGATTCTTCTGTCTGGGTTAATTATCTCTCAGTACAAACCCAAAGCCAGGTATCTAGCTGCCTGGAATGTCATGGTCGGTGCTGTATCAGTCATGGGAATGATTTCTTATGCCTTCCTTGGCTGCTCTGCCAATGACAATCAGGTGATGAATGTACAGAATGCTAGTGGGGAATTGAGGACTCAATTTTTCTGCAACCAGGATTGCAACTGCGACTATGTCACGTACAATCCAGTGTGCTCTGACGATGGGAGAACATTTATTTCTGCTTGTCACGCTGGATGTCGTAGTCTTCAGGTATGTTAGGTCTGATTAAATCATCATATTTTTTTTTATTATTCCCAACAGACTTTTTATTACTATTTATGTGAGTAGCTTAGAGCTCTTATCTCAAGTGTTTTAATTAAAATTGAGACGTAGTAGTTTTGAGTAAACTAATGTTTAAATAGACGAATAAATGTCGAGAGTTCAAGATAAGATACAGAGACAGTGTTTGGATCTTCTTTTCGTTTGTCTAGGTGAATTCAAATGGCACGAAAACATACTCGGACTGTAGCTGCGTGAGATCCAGGTACTCACGAGCTTCATGGAACAAACTAGACTTGATGACACCCAGTAATTGGACGACGACTCCACCGAATCTTCTGTCTGAAGTTGGAACAGCAGTGCCTGGTCCATGTCCTGTCGATTGCATGCACAAGTTCTACATCTTCCTGGCTGTGGTGTGCCTCCTGAAGTTCAGTGGAGCAACCGGAAGGGCCTCAAACTTCCTCGTGTCTGTACGATGCGTCGAGGAGAAGGATAAGACCGTTGCCATGGGCTTTGGCTTGACGATTATGAGCCTCTTTGCCTTTATTCCCTCGCCCATACTCTTCGGCTTTATTCTCGGTAATTAATTGATGAGCGGCATGCACACGCAAGCGTCGCCTCATCAACTATATTACATTATCACAAGCTTGTGTCCATGTGGATTCTTTAATGTATATAATCGTTTTCTGTGTGGGCTTTGTATTACAGACAAGACTTGTCTCGTTTGGGGCAAAACGTGCTCGGGCACTGGCAATTGCTGGCTCTACAATGGCGAAGTTCTTCGATATCTGTTGAATTTCACTGCGGCCAGTAAGTTTTTTATCTTTTTACTATCTAAAAAAAATGTGTCATACTGAAAAAAATGTTTAATTTAGGTTTTGTGACGATTGGGACATTCTTTGACATTGGAGTTTGGTATTATGTCAAGGATGTAAAGATTTTCGATGAGGAAATTGAACTGGAGAACATTGCAGAGGAACCAGGCGAGAGTATGTGAAGTAAAAAATTGATTATTGATGAGGAAGAAAAGTGCCAATTGGAAAAAAAACAAAAGGCCCGAGCAATAAAGACTTTCCGCATACCTTAAGCATCTACTTTTTGTTTTTATCATTATCATTGTGTAGAGATAATTGTTGATACGTAGACGCGTAATAGACGAAGAATAGAATGAAGTAGCGTATGTGATAATTAAATAGTCAGACTTAGTGATATAAATCGACCCAACAAAGGAAATATATATA
>JABSMT010000155.1:0-10924 GCA_018902335.1 Eumacrocentrus americanus | reverse complement strand
GATAAAAATTGCTATCTATAGTGTCGTTCAGGAAAGAATAAAGAAATTAATTGTTCAGCTCAAGGATATTTATTAAGACATGTCTACATAGGGTTTAGTTAGTTAATTAATTAGCAGTAAATCAAGATTTACAATTTTTTATACATGATTCCAGTTGGAAAGAAGAATCACCATTGTCCCGCTTATTCTGTCCAGATTCGTCAGCTGAGTAATGGATTATAGTGATTTTCTTCATTCCTGCCAGTTATTCCTGTTCTTGAAAAGGAGCAAAGGCCTTTCCACCTGGTCCACCTTTATGGGGTGGTGGTCCTTGCTTAGGTTCGTCTGCGGCAACACTCCTCTGTTGTCTTGCCATGTCTGAGTTCTGGCCCTCAGATCCTCCCGCGCCTCCACTCATGCCACCACCCATATTTCCACCCATTTGTCCTCCAGAATGACCCTCTGGAGGTGGTCTAGGTGGTGGTCCCATGCCACCAACTGCACCACCTCCACCCCGATGACCTGGGAGGGCGACCTACAAATAAAAAAATGATTTTAAAACAATGTTCCACACATTTTTTAGAGATTCATCAATTTATTTATCAATAATTAAAATGATATACTTACTGCAACAGCGATAACGCAAGCTGCGACGAATAGCAACAGTGTCAATCCTTTCATGGTTGCAGTAGGAATGTACTGCATCACTTTTGGAATCCACGACTTATATACCAATCCTCTCACGGTAATTTGTCATATTTATTTCGCGGATGCCGTAGATTTCTCACCACCATACCAACGCAATACGTAATAAATAATCGGCGATTGTATAAGATTATACTCTTTATTGTGTGTAACCTTGATATCTTGTTATACATGTATAGACGAGATGCTCAAGAGGAAAAAATATTTTTAAAGGTGATTATAAATAATTGTTTGCAATAACAATAACTAGTACATTCCGGATGCTATTACTGTTTGTGAAAAAAATGCCCCAACAAAACAGAGCACTTTTCGAATTATATTCCGATTAATTCAAGTTTGCGTAACAAAATTTTCTTGAATTATCTTGCTCTACAGTTTTGCTGACTATGTAACTGTGCTCTGATAAAATTTTATTACTTACTTCATCTTCTTGTGAAGAAGCGAGTTCTGGTTCGTTTTCCTCCAGCTTAGTTAGCAGTTTATCCTGAAGAAAAGAAAATGAATAAAATCGTTAAGTTAAATTAGTGTGTGATGAATGAGTTTCAATCCTACTTAAACTTTGATTGTAAATAATTCAAACAGCCACTGGTGGTGACAGGTTTAATTGCATCGCGAATAATTGCGGTATAAATAGATTGTTTCCTGCTCTCTTGCAACAAGTAATCGATACTGTATCTGATAATGTCTGGCTCGTGCTGCATCAATGGCACTGACTCATGAAACGACGTGGACATGCGACCACCAATGAACATATGCGTCATATTCTCGCTCAGCTTTTTCGTTCAGAACTCAACGAGGGTGGTTGTAAGAATTCCAGGATCCAATCTATTTTTATCATTAATGATTCATTTTCTCGTAAATGCTGTTCTACGTTCATAAAATGCCCTCCGTCAATTGAACGTCAAACACGCCACATCGAGACCTGTTAACCAGTCCAATCGCAGTGTTCTATTTTCAGACAAAGCCCATGGTGCTCACTATTCCGAAAGAGGCTGTGATTCGTCAGGTACTGGAGGACAAAGGGTTGTTTTCCAGGGGTTTCGAATATCGAGGTCAAATGAACCAAGTGGAAAGTGCAGTGGGACGTTATACATGTCGAGCCAGAGACAGAAACACTACTCTTGCCTATAGCTCTCATACTCCAATGCATAGAGCAAGAGTTTTTCGCCCAGCAAGCACATCAATGTTTGTTGTACTACTTAATATCGTTTACTGTCGCCTATTTTATTTATTGATATTTCTTCCAGCAGAACTCAATTGCCAAGTCGGCTAATCTCCCATCAACATGCAGATAAACTCGATCTCCAGTTACAATTTTCCTTTGCAGTGTATACGTGTCCTTGCAGAAAATATTGACACTGGAGTGCAGATGTGGGAGTATTGGAGACTGAAAGCAGCAGGGGAATTGTTACTGCTGGATATGTATCTATGTGCATGACATAAAAGCTCATATGACACATGTTGTGACATACGTCGGAGGGGTCTGCTCGCATGTGGACCGCGTCGCAGCGAGGAAGGAAAGGGAAATAGAAACAGAGAGATGGTGAGAGCGTATCTGGGTCAGGGGTGGTTTCCAGATATTAGGCGGATGATGCGCAAAATATCCCCACCACCAGTTAGCTGCTGGTCTCTCCATCTCACCAACATCGAGACGAGATTCCCTACTGCTCGTAACTTTCGATTCCACTGCTGGACTATGGACTACCTCAATCCGAATCTCCCCTGATGTGTCTTCGCCCTTTCGTTCCCTCTCCATTTTAATTATCAGACTGGCCTAAATTGTGAACTTTTTTCCCTATTCATTGTCAACCTGATGCTCCATTTTGCCTTAGAGCTATGATTGACGACCCAGGCGCTAACGAAGCCCATCAAACCTTCAGATTACTGAGTAGACATGGCAATTTAATTGTATGTGGTCGAGGGTGACTGAGAGAGGGTAATCGATTTTGAAATTGGGACAACTGATATCTATATCATATTCATATGTCTCACATCTCATAAGTATTTGTGATATATTTTTATTGGTTTCTATTTTTGAATTCATTTTATGCAGCTAGTATTATGTGATACTATTGATTCGGAGTTGAATGATTTTGTGGAACGAAATGTTCTGTATCTTTCATGCCTGTAAGCACGTACATCCAACCGTAGAAACACTCGAAATCGAGATAGATTATACACTGTTGAAGATTGTGCAAATAATAATAACAGAAAAACGTTCAGGTGATTGTCTGGGGATCAGTAAAACTCTGGAGCAGAATCAATTGCTCTCAGTTGACCGAGAAACATCGATCAGTTCATTCTATCGTGTCCTTTCTCTACATTTATTCTATGTTTCTCTAAAATAATATCTGGAAGACCTTTAAAAAAATGTTACCACTTTTTCTTGGCTCTCTATTCTGCCGTCTTTTAGTGATCCCATCTGGAGGTAATTTTTTTATTTTTCTGGAATGAAAAAAATAGTTTCAAGTCTTAATTATCCTTGGCAATGGTTTCGAGTGCTAAAATCGAGTGAAATGAAAGTCTTTTCTAGACCACGGAGAGTTCACAACGACTCACGATGCAACAAAGCATAAAGTTAGTGGTTCTTGCCGCAGTGTTTTTACACTCATCAACCCTAGACTCAAGTGTCTCAGTCTGCAGTACACAGAGTACTACTACTCCATTGCAAACGAGTGATTCCAAGAGTTGACCAATTTTTCGTTTTATCCACGCTTTCGCTCGTCTTTTATTCAGACCTCAGGCTTGATCAACTTATAGGAGTTACATGGCGTCGTGAAATAAACAAGATGCTGCACTCTTGATATATCTTCACTTGAATAGTCGCGTGATTAATTCATCCTACATTCATTCACGAGCATCGAAGCATAGACGATACATAGCTTCTGGTCCCTTTTGTTATGCTAATAAACTTATCAACTTGTCTGTCACAGGTGAGACTACCATCAACCTATCTCCCTTTCCAACTGGAACATGTGCTCTTTGTTGCTCCATTGAGCCAGATCGTGACATAGAGTATCGCCTCTACACAAGGTACTTGAAATTCATTCTTGCACTCTAAAAAGCCATTTTTCAAACTATAGTCCAATAATATTTATTTCAAGGAAGAACCCACGAAAGGCTCACATTCTACGATTTACTAGTCAATCCAGTCTTCAGGCGAGTGCTTTCAACCCTAAAAATCCAACAATTATCTATATTCACGGATATGCTGAACGAGCCACTGGGGAGAGCGCTACAGCGATTCTCAATGGTTAGTAAATCAATTTCTGTCCATGATTCACTTTGAGGAATGCTCTTGTTCTCTCTGCTCTAGCTTATCTCCAGCGTGGACAGTACAATGTGATTCTGGTGGACTGGAGCAAACTAGCAGCTCTGCCTTGGTATATTACTGCAGTCAGGAATACCAGACAAGTTGGGGCAAATGTAGCCAGAACGGTGGCGTGGCTGGATGCTCAGAATGCAGTTCCCATGTCACAACTTCATGTCATTGGGTTTAGTTTGGGTGCTGAAGTCGCCGGATTCATGGGAAAGGCTCTTACACCGAGAAAGGTTGTCATGCTCTGTGATGTGTGTTATGATTATAATAATCCCTATAGGGCTTGTAGAGAATTGTGTCTCGGCAAGGACTTGATGATAACTGTAAATAGGTTGGCAGAATAACTGGCTTGGACGCAGCATATCCTCTATACATGAATACTGGACAGGATGGACACCTAGCAGCGTCTGATGCTGCTTTTGTCGATGTCATTCATACAGATGGAGGAATCTTGGGTTTTCCATCACCCATTGGTCATGCAGACTTTTATCCAAATGGTGGGAGACCACTTCAGCCTGGCTGCAATGCTGCAAATTTCTTTGCCAGGGGAATGCTTCGTCTCTTCAGGCATTACAGTCAGTAGCCAATTCATTGAGGAATGCAAATGGATTTGGGAGATCCTCTGCTGCGTTCTAATGAGATCTCGTGTTGGAATTGCGCAGTTGTATGCAGTCACAATCGTGCCTGGCGCTTCTACGCTGAATCTGTGTTAAATCCTCGTGGATACCCTGCTACGAGATGCAGAAGATGGCGACCGGATGTGCGCAGTTGCACCTGGATGCCTGATGCCTTTATGGGATTTGGTACTGATCCAACTAGCAGAGGGATATTTTATCTCAGGACGAATTCTAGGTCACCATTTTCCAGAAATTACACTGATTATCCTGCTTGAAGATTCATTCAAAAGACTGACTCGTAAATTTCGAATAAGAATATTCTAATTTACTTCTTTTTCCTTCACCTCAATTATTTATTTAGACATCAATTAAAATGACAGTTTTATCCATCCAGGCTTTCAATAAACCTAAACATTATGGAGATGAGAAAAAAAATTCTTTAGATAAAAGGAAGTGAAATTATGACTCAGTGTCTTTCAATCAAGATCGCCTGACATTTTCCATTGGGGATGGAAATTGCCTCGATGCAAAGACATCGTATAAATGCCTCGTCGCTATGCCTAGTCGTGATAATATGGCAATTACTCCTTGGCAACTCCATAAATAGTCACTCTCGTTTGATTCACTTCAATCAGTGCCTATTCGTTCATCCTCTATCATCATTTCTCCCACTGCAATACAAACTAACGTCGCAGTCTTCACCATCCCGCGCTTTCCACGGATGGTTCAATAACCCGAGTGAGGTCTCTTCATCGCTTGAAATATTCAGGTGGACACGTCGATAACAATTGCCCAGTGCTATAGACCCAGGAAGGCACGTAGGCCTTATGTCCAAGCCACTAGGCTATATCAAACACACTGATGTTATGGCTCGATGTTTCGTGGCTTGGTATTACGCACTAGACTGCTGATTCAAGTGCTGGATAAGCGAAAAAAAAGCGGTATAAACTTTTACAGTAGACCTAACAAGAGAAGCTGACCCTCGAACTTGATGAAAACTAACTTCAAGTGTACCACACACTGATTATAATTAATCCTTCACTTCTGAGCTTTTGCATGAATGAAAATCGATCTGGCAGGCAATTAAACTTGTAAACGTCGTTAATTCTTTTTATTTCAGTGGGATTTGTGTAAAGCCTATTCGATCAGCAGTGAAAATAAAATACCTAGGGGGTCTGTATGTAATGTTCTAACTACTACCTACTACTACTACTGTAGCTGTCGTTACATAATGAAAAAATTGTCACGCTCACAATGAGCCTTTCACCTTCTGGCTATCGACCAGAGCTTGGTCATGGGCACTCGAGACATTTCAACATGGCTGAATTTATTTAATTCGTGCGTTCTTTCTTTTGTTAACATCTGCACAGAGGCATCAAAATAATAATAGCGATCGATACAGAATATCGTGACGTCATCGTTGTTATTTCTTCTTCCTGAAAGGGGCTGATGCCCCCAGGCATCACACCTCATCACCACAAATGACGTGATGCTTCAACACGTACTTCTCACGTCCGACTTGAGAGTAAGAAAGCCAAGCAAGCATCCATATCCAGCTTCACTTTATCTGGGTTGTGTCTTCAACTTCCACAGAAAAGTTGAAAGCTAATTATTATATTTTTTTAAGAGTCTACTTGACCTCCAGGGAAATTATTACTTCAGGGCTGTGGTATATCAGGCCATCAGTAATTCGTGCATGGGAAATTGCGTGATGGCGATTAGGCCTCGTTAGTGTAGAAGAAATAGGAAAGAGGAGGTCTGCAACCTTGTGAATTATAGAGCTTGAATGTTGGCAGTCTGGACTGGTCACTTTTCATCATCAGTTGCTGCTCTCACGAGTGAAAGAGAAGTATAAAAAGAGAGAAAGGGGCTTCAAATCTACACGAGACAATTGGACATGATAAGACTCATGCTAGCTCCACGTTTAGTTGACATCTATAACGTTCGACTGGTGCGCACATACGGAAACTTTCCCTTCCTTTCCGTCTATACTAATACATATCATGTTACTCTTGATTAGAAAAGAGAATGGTTGGAGCTGGGAATAAGATCGTTAAGGACTTAAGATTGTAGAGTATTTTATCTTCACACTGTTCTAGGTCTTAGATGTGATATAAAGTATGTCTTTGATTGGTAGGTAGTCTTCCTGGTGGAATATTCTTCTTTCTGATGCAATGTGTAATTATTTTTTTTCCACTGTTTTTATCTGTAATGAAAGCCCTATTTAAACCTATACCAATCATCAAAATGATAGCGATACAATCTTTAGCGTTAATTTTTTTGTTTTTAGTAAAAGAAAGCGAAAAAGTCGTTATCACAATCAGCACGAACCAAGTAACACACTCTGGAATACAATGTGTCTGGTCGATGACCCCTGAAGATAGGAGTATGGATAGATGTAAAAGAAAAGAAAAGGATAATAAGTTGAAGCGACAAAGCATGTGGCAAAAAGTTTCCCAAGAGAGCTGTTTCGTAAATTTCAGGATGATGGGTAGAACGACTATTGGACTATTGTTCAGGAAGAGTTTCTGGATTGGATACTTTCATACAATCACAGAGAGGAGCAAGAGAGACAGGGATTATGTACAGCAGAACGATGCGGAATAGAAGCCGGATATGTATTCCAGGGCAAAAGAGAGATGAAGGAGGGAAGTTCGATGAAAGGAAAACGAATAGCCTGAGGGAATGGGGTCGATTATGGTCCAGTGAACATCGTGGCTGGTGGTTGGGGTAATTGGAAAGGACAGTTTTGCCTTGGTCGTTGATCACTTGCAAATGAGGCCTGAAGGGGTCGACTCCAAGTTGACTTTACGGCTAAACGCCCTCTCCATCTTTATCACGCACGTTTGTAAATAGTATCTCGTCTCTCAACCCAGCCTGGAGGCCTACCTCGACCCTGTGTTTATTCTAATCGTCATAGAGATAAAAAAACATTTTTTAGACATTCTTGAAGAGCTTTATCATAGCTCAGTGAAACTTAATAGAGTCCGGAAGACAGGAAAATAATTCGAAGACAGAGATTGAAGGTAGATATAAGCTGCTTCTCAGCTTGGGAGGGTGATGATCGAGTTATCCTCCAGGTAATTGAACTTATCTTCCCTCTACTCTTATTCTCCTCTGTCTCACGTTCGCCGCGAAGAGGCCTGTTCACCCCCTTTTCCTGCTGTCACACCAGCCTTGACAATTCGATAAACCACGTCTTTCGGTTATAAACTGCCTCTTGGTACAGGGGTATATACAAAAGCCATCCAATTAATCCTGGTGTAAAGCTTTCCCCTCAATTCTCGTTGTACACCTCAATTCCGTTCTCTTTCAATTAACTCGAGGGCTTCGTGGGATCTCAGTCATGTAAATCGTATAAATGAAATATCTCCAACTAACTTTGAACATTTCATGGACATTAATTCATTTGAAACCAAGGCAAGAAGTTTGAAAGACGTTGGCCACTTATAAAACCTTTTAAGAGACATGAATCTCTACAAGGATGTCGCAGAATAAAAACTCAAAGGATCCTTTCACGTGCGTATTTAGAAAAGCTTCTTTAACTCACAATCTTGTGATTGAGATGCTGCAATTCACGCTCTGTGATCCTTCTTCTGGAAAGTTCGCGTTGCTCCCGCCGATACTGACTGTACTTGTAGAAGAGATACATGCCAGGAAGTGCGAGGACAACCAGAGGCTTCATCAGACCTGCCCGAGGACCTTGGTTTCCACCTCCAGCACCACCTCCTCTCGGTGCTCTGGCTTCAGGTGGCTCGTCCAGGTCCTCCAGTTGTCCATCATCCTCGACTAAAGCTGGCTCTGCTGCCTCTTCTGCCTTTGCTGCCTCTGCTGCCTCTGCCATTGGCATCTTGTTTCGAAACCTGGAATCATCAATATATTCATATATTTACTTGAAAAACTGTGGTCCACCAGGTCTAAGACTTCTTCAAACATACAGAGAGGGAAGCTTTAATCAAGTAAAGTCAAAGGGAATGAGTAACTAATCAAGTGCCACTCAATTATCAACGGGAATGATGGGGACAAAGAGTAGTCCTAGAGTGTACTCAGCGAACAATTAGAAAGCATTGAACAAAACAGTGTTGCTTGTGTTACATTGAAGTCGTCACATCCTTTCATCGAATAGCTCGAGTGGGTTGTGGCAATTTATTCATCGAATAAAAAGCGAATCGTTGGATTCAAAGAAGGGAAGAGAGAAACAAAGCATCAAAGTGAAGTCAATTTCATATGGAACAGACAGCAGATCATTTTCATTTCAACTGCAATCAATTGGTTCTAGCCACTATCAATTACTATCGAATACATATTTTTTTCTGACGTATAGGCAAATCTTAGAGTTGATGATCATCCCTACATTCCACTACACCTTCCAGTCTCGGATTCTGAAATGCTTTGTATGGAAAAAACGGGAAATGGCAGGAAAGCGGGATGATGAGTTTTTCATCGTGGGAAGTACATCTATTGGTTATTGGTTTCTCATCAATTCCATTCTCGACATTCCCACTTTGAATTCAAAAACAATTTAACTCTGTCCACATTTTTTAATTTCATTCCGTTCATCTGCCCGTAGAAAATTTCGTTTCATCACAGCGGTGACCTTTTCCATGCTAGATTGGAGTGAGAACCTGGAACAATTAACGTCCAGGATCAATTATTGTCTACCGGACTGTACAATAGCCCACGTAGGTTCATTAACCGGCTATATTTAATTCGAACGTCGACTTTATCGTCTATTTTTAGCTCTGGCTGCTCTAGAAATACATACTCCTCGTGCTGGTGTGGTTGCCCACTCCGCCAGTGTATGTGGTGTACCGTGCAATCTCTTGTCTTCCGGTTTCGCGCATGGTGCCTAGCAATATGCCAACAACCTGAATGTCGTCTTGCAAATGAACTCCTATCCTTCCGTCAACCCCCAAGTCTCGTGGCATCTTCTTTCGCAATATCCCATTATTACTCTAACTATTAAATCTATCTAGGTCACCATCCAGCCGCTGCATTAAGTCATCAAGAAGCTCAATTATGATATTGATCATCATTATACAATCTCTGAAATTTCCCATCAAGCCTAATTTGACTCCAACGAAAAGATCCGAGTTGTTTTGCCGTGTGCATGGAACGGAGTTATTACTCATATGAATAACTCTGTCACAAAGTGATTGCTATCACTCGAATGCAGGCGATAAGCTTCCCGAGCCCTTGACATCCACTGTCAAGTGAGCAAGGACAAGGTAAAAGAATAAGTGAATTATTTTTCATGAACATCGAACTGCCTATCTAATTCGTTTTTTTTTTTTTTAGCAACTCACCCACAAGATCTAGACTTTGATGACTGATCTTCACAACATGGTGAGTCCACTCAGTGAAGAGTCACATTGATAAGCTAGGAGTGTACTTGAAGAGTCCAACTAATCCAATAAAAGACAGTGAGCGTTTTTCTTTTTGATCATCAAAAGAATTCTTTTTGATAAAACACACCAATCTGCTTGTGACTTTTGGTTTTCAGTGACAAACTCCTGGAGATATGTGCGTTCGCGATGCATATATGGCAGCGATCGAAGCAGTTGTACCGGCGTGGTGGCCGGGCAGCCACTGAGAGTCAAACCAGGCGCCGTACTCTAGGCTGCAATCCCACCGTTGGTGGTGGAGGATCGATAAGAGGAGGATGGACGACTGGGTGGATGTAGCAAACGACTGAGTGAGACCCTACCAGGAGGGCTAGAAGAGCGGGTTTGTCGGGGCTTTATATAGTAAAGATAGACCAATACCAGCGAAGGAACCCACTGTGAGAGGGTAGTCGACTCAGGAAGTGTAGTAGCTCTGATTCCACCAGGACCTCCACTACCTTTGCATGCATGCAAAGGGTGAGCTTTTGTCGGCCTCAGGGTCGATGAACTGCTAGATGATCTTCTGGATGATTTAAGGGTTCAGATATAAGAAGAATTAGTGAGGGAAATTGGGTGACTGCGTCCAAAATGAGGATAATTTATTGAGGGTTGAATTAATTGCTTCTTCACTTTGGTCTCAATGATATAGGTTTCTCTGGAGTGGCAAGTTTGTTTGGCCACATGATAAAGTCCCAGGGGTTGTGGTAGGATCGTCGATATACGAGTAGCATATATATCAAAGGGAAATGAAATTCAATAACCGAGAAGCAAACTTGAGCAGACGTCATTCAACTCCAGTTGTCTTTACTACATTCAAAAGATAAATTCTGTTGTTAAGCGATAAAAGGAGATAAGTCGATAAAAAAAGTAAATTTCATTGAAATTTTTAACAAAATTCATTATATCTCGGGAACTATAAG
>JABSMT010000144.1:0-10933 GCA_018902335.1 Eumacrocentrus americanus | reverse complement strand
TAAGTCGAGATAACTTTTTCATCAAAATCTTTGACAAAATTGATTATATCTCGAAAATTAAGTGAAATACGATAAAAATGGAAAGGACCTTTTTTATAGAGAATTCATTTTCCTACAAAAAAGGTGGAATAAGATTTTATCGTATCTCTCAAAGTTTTCGAGATATTTGTAAAAATAAAAGTGTCCATAATTTTTCGTAATTTTTGAGTTATCTCCTTTTATCACTTCACTACTGATTTTAGACTGGATTATTTAGATAATTAATAGCTTGTTAATATTTATTTAGATAATTAATAGCTTGTTGATATTTATGATTCATGGATTTTTGTAGAGATCTGGTGCTAGAGAACTTCCAATTCACGTTCAATACCAACGAATCTGAGTTGTTCTGTTGGTCCATATCTGAAATGTAAATATAAAGCATGAATATAAAAAGTTATTCCAATGTTAACGAACGTTTGTATACAAGTATTCAAAATAAATTTGTACCTGTAATCGAAAAATAGTTCTTCTCCAGGTTGAATTGCTCTCTTGGCAAAAATTCCAATTCTGTGGTCGCCATTCACCATCATGACTTTTGCATAACAGTTAGGGTTGATTGAGTGATTTGCAAATCGTATTTTGTTGCCTTTGCGCGTAGCGTCGACGACAAAGTCTGTAGAGAAAACAAAATTTTATGAATAATCATGAATATATTCACGTCTACTAGAGAAGACTCAATATGATTGCGTACCGTTGTTTAGATTGAAGAGGAAGCTGCACATATATTTGTCGTAGACTTTGCCTCTCCTGTCTGCCTCGTCCTGGCTGATTATTTCTCCGCAGTACTCCGATATGAATTCATTCTTCGCCGCGAATTCCTTGAGAAAAATGCCCCAGCCAGCGACATCGGATGGAGCCATGAGAAGGTGCTTGTGAAGGCGACGCTGAACGCTGACGTTTTTGCACGAGATTTCGGTGATGTGAAACTGATCAGCGCCGCAAGTTTGACAGAGATCTGGATCACACTCGCGAACAGCGAGATAGCAGGGACATTGTTTTGTGTTGCATTGAGCCCTGCATCGACAGCCTGGAAATCGATTCTGACACTCGGTGCTGCACTGACAGAACTTGTCGCAGAAATTCTGATCCTGAATGCACGAACAGGATTCGTCGCACTGTCGACCTGGATGATCGCACGGCACGTAATTGTGTACGTGATTACAGTCAGAGTCCTTTTTCAGTTGTATCCTTCTGCAATGCCTCGACCAGAGACGATGCTTCTTTAGCTTTTTGCGTGGTGGAGATGGGTCTTTTTTACTCTCGATAACAGGGATGTCGTGACCTTCTTTTAGAGCGAATTCGTAGACCTCTTGGCACGATTTTGTCAGCATTATTTGCGCAATAGCACATGGATTACCAGGGAAGGCTTTGTAAAGAACACGGAATAGACTTTGCTCTGATCCTGTCCACATGAGCTCCTTCTCGGTTTTGACGCGCTTACCGAGCCCGAGCAGTGTGAATGGAGACTGGTGATCTGGTTGAGCTTGTTCTTCATCCTTTTTACCTGGTTTGGAATCTTCATTCACGTTCTGTTCAAAGTCTAGAAACGAAAATGAATAAACCAAATAGAATTTTACTGTTGGATTTAATTCTAAAAAATTCATTGGATGAAGAGAAATTACCTCGACAATTGCTGTCCTCGCTAGATTTACTGCTATTATTGCTGTCTTCACTGCTTGCCTCATTCCCCGAATCCATACTCACTCGCTTTCGAAAATTACGACAATTTTCCTCCATATCCTTCTTTCTGGATTCCTTTTCCTCAAGAGCAGCCAGTTTTTGTTTCACTTCCTCCTAAAATTCATATTTATATGTCGTGAAACTTCATCAAACGAGTAAAGTGCAGAATTCAATAAAAAAAATTCATACTAGATGTTTGTAACATTCCATCCCACAAGGCTCTAGGAATGACTTGAGAGGAGGTGCTTTCATTTTCTGTGAGTTTGGTCCCAAATGACTGTCTTCAACACCTAGAAAAAAAATCAACACTTAGTGAATATCTGCATTGAAACATTTTCACTAGATTACAATTTTCCCAATAACTCTAAAACTACACGAGATACGATAATATTGCATATGACCTTTTTTGTAGGAAATTAAATTCTCCACAAAATTCTTTCTATGCATTTTTGCCGTATTTCCCATAGTTTATGAGCTATGATCAATTTTGTGAAATTATCTTTTTTTTTCTAGTTATCAAAATCATTGCAGGTCTTACGATGAACAACGCAGTCATATTGATAACATCTTCTGCAAAAGAGTGTGTTAAAAGAGTGCATCGTTTGTTCTCTCGATACACTCTTCGCTTCAATACCATCAATGTTCGGTGTGCATTTTGATGACGTTACATTGGGATCTGATATTTCTATTAATTGCATATATTTTTCCCTCAACTCATTTGGCTCGCCTTTGTCAGGGAAAATACATGATATAGCCTGGAATAAATAAACATCTCACTATTATTACTTCTCACAGGGTTATTATTAATAAAATCCAAGTAATCTGTTTCCCTCTTGCAGCTCACATTGAATAATCTCATGGATGGAAAGCGTGGAGAATCGTCTTCATCCTTTACATCATCTTCAATTTCTTTTTCCTTATTAGCACCTGAATCGCTTTCTTTTAGATCTCCACCACTGCAATCCTTCTCGTCCCTTTTTTTTCTACTTCTTCTTTTAGGTTTCCTTGATGCATTTCTCTCGCTATCGCGGTCGTAGCTCAATAAGGCATTCACCAAGTCTACGAAGAGAGCATCATCCATAAAGCCCGACTCTCCATGAACCTGAGAAAGAAATTCACTCAGATAAATACAATTAATAAATTGAAATAAATTATTAAATTACCTTGCCATCGTAATTTTTAATTAATTCGTCGATAAACGTCTCGTCTTCGTCGAGAATATCGTCTCCCATGTATGGAATGTTGTGTAATACCGTCTCATCTTCGACCATAAAGTTTTGTTGAATTGGAGCCCACGTGTACATTGTAGGAATCGGTATAACTGCATTGACGATTTTTATTGGACAAGTCTGGATTTCTTCGTCTAAACTGACAATCTCTGCTGTCTTCATACAGGACACATGAGGTGGAAGATCCTCTTTGGCAAACCAAATAGCATTTCCTTCATCTATTCTTCGTTCATTCTCTGTTACCTTCCAATCTAAAAATACAAAATTCACCTTTAAATATACTTAATTGCTGATTTATTTCATATTTAAAAACAAAATTATTTAATTAATTACCAGATATATTTTCTCTATTTTGTTTCCATGCACTTTTTACTTCATCTGCTCGTTTGTATCGCTTCAATTTCCTCAAGTTCATGTATTCCAACTTGACGCGCCTCTTCCACTCCAGCGAAATTTTCGGCTTTGACATTCTTTTCGCTTTGAATAAGACACGTGATTGGGAATTTTACAAGTAAAATAAATATTATGGCATTGATTCAGCTAGAAAATAAAGATACATCATGAATTCAAGCGGGTGAACGATTGATATGGTGAAATAAAAAAATTCGTTTGAGTCTTACGTTGCGAAATAACTCCAGTAAGCAGTTGTCTTGTTGAAATAAGACCTAGCTCGTTCAGAGACTCGAGTGAAACTGCTTGGTAATTTAGGCAGTACAATACAACATTCTTTGAAGCGAAGGAACCTCTGCTTTGCTTAGCTATTACCCTTGGCTATGGTCATTTTAGGCCTGGGATGTAAACTTTATTACTTCTAATCCCAGGTACCGAGCGTCTTACCTTGACCCATGGGTCTATTGAGGGATTTTTGTCACAGATATTACCGCCAATGTCTCAACACGTGGGTACAGAATATTGTGGAATGAAGGGTCCCAAAGCTTAGGGCCCAAGTCTATAATCCCTACAACCTTTTCGGAGCAACCCAAGATACCAATACAGTGATGTAATGTAAACTATTGACATTGGCAAATTTTAGCATTCAGTTAGGTTTCTTTTTCTTGGTTTTGTTAATTAACAGTTGAGCTGGATGACATTCCGCGTGTTTTTATTTAATTTTTAGACTTGATGGAGATAAGGGCATGCTCTAATGTACCTGTGAGAGTATTTATCAGTTTTAAATCGCAGGTATATTATGTGAAGACAATAGAATTTTTCCTGGTATCCTTTTATCAGGGAGAAACGTTCAACTATGGCTGCTCAGAGTTTACTAGCACGAAAATATACAATGTAAACATAGACTTGTGTAAAAATCATTTATTTTCATGAATGCAACCATTCTGGCACAAATATTTTCTAATATATAGAAAGTCGATTGTATAGTACTTTTATGGTTTTAATATATATTTTCAATTAATTTGTAGAAAAGAATTACTCCGAAAAGTCATCAAACTGGCAGTTTAACTTCCCAATTGGCTTGACAAACTCTTCACTAAATATCTAGCTCGAAAATCACTGGGTTGATTATATTTACATTATTTCTAGGCGACTTCATCTTAGAGAAATTCCATTTCTCGTTCGATTCCAACGAATTTCAGTTGTTCAGTGGGTCCATATCTGAAATGTAAAGATATCGAATGAATATACAAGTCATTACAATGTTAATGAATGTTTGTATACACGTGTTCAAAATAAAGTTGTACCTGTAGTCGAAAAATAGCTCTTCTCCAGGCTGAATTGCTCTCTTGGCAAAAATTCCAATTCTGTGGTCGCCATTCACCATCATGACTTTTGCATAACAGTTAGGGTTGATTGAGTGATTAGCAAATCGTATTTTGTTGCCCTTGCGTGTGGCGTCGACGACAAAATCTGTAAAGAAAACAAAATTTTATGAATAATCACGAATATATTCACATCTGCTAGAGAAGATTTAAAATGATTGCGTACCGTTGTTGAGATTGAAGAGAAAGCTGCACATATATTTGTCGTAGACTTTGCCTCTCCTGTCTGCCTCGTCCTGACTGATTATTTCTCCGCAGTACTCCGATATGAATTCATTCTTCGCCGCGGATTCCTTGAGGAAAATGCCCCAGCCAGCGACATCGGATGGAGCCATGAGAAGGTGCTTGTGAAGGCCACGCTGAACGCTGACGTTTTTGCACGAGATTTTGGTGATGTGAAACTGATCAGCGCCGCAAGTTTGACAGAGATCTGGGTCACACTCGCGAACTGCGAGATAGCAGGGGCACTGTTTCGTGTTGCATTGAGCTTTGCATCGACAGCCTGGGAATCGATTTTGACACTCGGTGCTACACTGACAGAACTTCTCGCAGAAATTCTGAGCCTGAATACAGGGACAGGAATTGTCGCACTGTCGACCTGGATGATCGCAGGGCGCAAAATTGTGAACGTGATTAGCTCCAGAGTCTTTCTTTAGTTGTATCTTCCTGCAGTGCATCGACCAGAGACGATGCTTCTTCTTCTTCTTGCGCGGTGGTGTGAAGTCTTTCAGACTCTCGACTGCAGGAATGTCGTGGGCTTCCTTTTGGGCGAATTCATAGACCTCTTGGCACGTTTTTGTCAGCATTATTTGTGCTAGTGCACACGGATTGCCAGGAAAAGCTTTGTAAAGAGAACGAAATAGACTTTGCTCTGAACCAGTCCACGAGAACTTGCTCTCGATTTTGATACGTTTATCCAGCCCGAGCAGTGTGAAAGGAGACTGATGATCTGGCTGAGCTTGTTCTTCTTCCATCTCTTCAGGTTTAGAGTCTTGATTGACGTTTTGTTTAAAGTCTACCAATGAATACCCTTATGTGGACAAAATTAAAGACCTATGTTATTCGGTCTGAACAATGAATATAAAATAAAATAAAAATGTATTAATATTTACCTTGACAACTTCCACCTTGACTGTATTTATTCGAATCATTGCTGTCCTCGCTGCTTGCTTCATTGCCTGAATCCACACTGGCTTGTTTTCTAACTTTACGTGGACCTACACGTTTATCTTCGGTTTCGTCGTCTTTAGTATCAGCAGCTTGAGCAGCTAGTTTCTCTTTCATCCCTTCCTAGAAACCAACAAAAATTCATGAGATCTTCCAAGAGAATTCGCAGAAAAAAAATGAAAAGAACAATGTAAATACCAGATGCATGTAGCACTCTGTACCACAAGGATCGGAAAAACCTTTGAGGTCTGGCCCTTTCCTTTTTTGCAAGTTTGGTCCTGGATGACAGACTTGAAGACCTAAAAAAAAAAATAAATTAAAGATTACTTAAAGGAAAGATATTGACGTAGAGTAAAGTTTTAGACGATGAATGAAATTGTGATTGCAGATGAATCCTCTTTGTGATGTCTCTGCGCTAAATAAAAGAAAGGCCTCGATCTAACAGTCTGTACAATATTTATTGTTACCTTGAGGTGACATTCCCCTGGTAGCTAATGTAAATCAAGAATCACATATTTTACCAATTAATAAGTTGAATTCTTAGAATATTATCTTTCAACTTCATGCAGCGCTATTTAATTTACTAAAAAAAAGTGAGACTAAACTATTCAAGAGAAACTTACGATGCAGAAAGCAATCGTATTTGAAACATCGTCTGCAGAAGAGTGTGTGAAAAGAGTGCATTGTTTGTTCTCTTGGCACACTTTTGGCATTGACTCCATCGATGTTTGGTGTGCATTCTGGTGGAAGAACATTTGGATCTGATCGTTCCGTTAGCTCAATGAATTTTTCCCTCAACTCTTCCGGCCGGCCTTTGTCAGGAAACATGCTCGATATCGCCTGGAAAATTATAATTCATCATTCATACATCTTCTATCGAACTAAATCATTTTTTTCCTTCAACTTACATTGAATATCTGCATTGACGGGGATCGTGAGACTTCTTTTTCCTCCTTCGAATCATCTCCCAATTTCTCCCCTTTCGTATCACTCTTAACGTCTTTCTCATCTTTATCCCTGGAAGACTCTCTGGACTTTTTCGAAACATCCTTCTCCTTGTCATCCTTCTCACAACTCATTAAAGCTTTCACCAGATCCACGAATATAGAATCATCCATAAATCCTGATTCTCTGTCTCCATGTACCTAAAACAAAAGAGAACAACTATTAGAATAATTTTCATTCCTTTCAACAAATAATTAACAGTACCTTGCCATCGTAGTTCTTTATTAACTCTTCAATAAATGTCCCATCTTGGTCCAGAATCTCATCACCCATATAAGGAATATTGTGGAGTACAGTTTCATCTTCCACCATGAAATTCTGTTGAATTGGAGCCCATGTGTACATTGTTGGGATTGGTGTGACTGCATTGACGATCTTAACAGGACAAGTCTGTCCATCTCCATCTGAACTGGTAACTTCAGCCTTTTTCATGCAAGATACATGAGATGGAATGTCCTGCATTGCCAGCCATGTAGCTTTCCCATCTGCCCATCGTTTCTGTTCTGAAACCAGCAGATCTGGCAAAGCAGAATGTTAATTCAAATAGTACATGTTCTCAAGGAATCTGTAAAAAAAAAACTCAAAACTAGTATTAGAGTGATGCTGAGCAAGGAATAAAACAGACTCTCTCACCAGTCATAACCCTTCTGTTCTGATTCCATGCAATTTTCACTTCGTCTGCACGTTTGTAACGTTTCATTTGTCGTAATCGCATGTATTCTGATTTCACACGTTTCTTCCATTCTGCTGAGACTTTGGTTTTCGACATTTTTCAACGGTTTTAAATGGGTAAATTCATTGATAAAGGATGAGGTGGATGTATCAAAATTTGCACAAAGGCGCCCAACAACAGCTGAACAGCCTCCAACAGCTCCAGCGCGCCCAATAATGAATCCAACAGCCATCTCTTGGGGAATTAGGTTAGGTTGGCGCAAAATTAGTCTCTGTTCTCTCTTCTCTCGATAAAGAAGGGAAATGCGGCAATCGGAGTGTTTACTTAATTTTAATTGAAAGAGGAACTACATTTTTATTTATTATAACTTCATGACGATCAATATGAAGATAGTCGAGTTTAATGTTTAATCGAGATTGTCATAAAAATCGTCATACTCGTAATTATCAGATGCATGTAGGCCCATCGAGATATTCACGTATTTAGGCATATCAATATTAAAAAGCCTAAAATGAAGGAATCCACCGTAACCCGGAGCTCCCCTGTGCAAGAGACCAAGTCCAGTGAGAGCAAGCCTTGGTGTTGTCTCAGCTGGTCGTATATCAAAGAAAGGTATTGTGCATTGTCCTGCGTCTTTCTTGAGATCCGAAGGCATGAATCTAATCATTTGATTGGGCTCAGAGTCTACCAAGTTCATCTTGGATTTTAACGGGTGATCCCGGCCAGTTAAGTCCAGTTCAGTCCTGCAAAAACATTAATAATTAATATAAAGGATCCCGTTACGTCTGTGTCTCAATGATATTCTTCCACCTGGCACATTAGAAATATTATTTGCATTTTTTTATCATTTCATCATTATAGAGACATTTACCAATGCGCAATATTTTACTTCATCTCCGAAATATGTGCAGTTGAAGACCCTTCCACGACAGGGTTTACTTGGACAACTGTCTCGAACATTACAGTTCCTAGTAGATACTTGTCTTATGTTACAATTTTTAAGGTATAAGTTGGAAGTCAAGTTGAACTGGTTGGCAAAATAAGTCTGCAACACTCCTTCCAGTTCAATGTAGGTGGTATCTTGAGAAAAGAGGAAAGAACACAAGAAGATAAAAATATTTTTTAAGTATACATTGACCATAACGTCTTCATGAGGAAGTGGAGCCTGGTTATACATACCACGTTTATGACGAGGTGTTTCGCAATACTCAATATTTCGTGGAAGGTTTTCCATTGCTTGTACAGTAACTATTAGATACTCGTCTGCTCGAGAAATCGCTTGATCCCTTGTTTTCTCCATCTCTTGACTGAATGTCGCTGGAATATATCAATAGTGATCATGAGACTATGGAAACATTGAGTAATAGAGACTTTAGACGACTTTACTATGTACAATTCTCAAATATTGTGAGTAGCCCATATGCGAAAAGAGTCATGAGGAGGCCTCGCAACTGATCCGAAAGACCATTGCCACAAGATTCCTGAGGATCCGTTAGCTACAACCAATAGTTTGTATATAAATTGAAACTTCTACTTCTGTCATTAAGTGGTAAAACGAGATGTCGACAATTTATCACGAGTTAAAAAAAATTTATTTTTTAAAATATCTCGAAAACTATGAGAGATACGATAAAATTACACTAGACCTTTTTTGTTGGTAATTAAATTCTAGAAAAAAAAGGTCTTCTGCATTTTTGTCGTATCTCGCATAGTTTCCGAGCTAGAACGTTTTTTTTTTTAAGAAATCGAATTCTCTACAAGAAAAGGCCCCATACGTATAAAAATTTTCTGAAAAATTTCAATGAAATTTACTTTTTCATCGACTTATTTCGATTTCAATAAATAACTTACCAGCATCTTTTCTGCCACTAGGGATAGGATACTGGCAACGAATCCAGCTGACCTTCTAGGCATGAGCAAACGGTGCATTCGATCAAGTGTGTCTTGGAGGTCGCCTTGTTCTTAGGACACCATACGCTCAATGAAATTCCTAATCGTAAAGGGGTTGTAGTTGTTGCGATCTGCTGAGTAACGCTGGAACAGCTCATACAGATTATCAACTCGTACTATGTAGCTGTGTAGTTCGCGCATTGATTGATCAAGTTTGCCCTGAAGAGGAATTTTAGTTAGGATCGTGTCCAGCATCATATTCATTTTCCTCTCATTACTGGCACTGAATTGATCTAGTTGATTCGAGAGGTCTCCAACTGATTCCAATATCTTGTCCAACATAGGGCCTGTGCTGCCGGTCAATAGGGCACTGATGGGTAGATCGCCGTTTATCACGCCCCATGCATCATTGAAGAAATTTGCATATGTCTGAATATCACCGATCCCAGGGATTCCGAATGGTGTCACTAATTGACTCTTAGCGAGTAGCAGCACTACCAGTAGAGTTCTTGAGACTCGAGGCATATTAAACCCGTTTTTTTTTTTCATTGAAAAATTAAATTTCTTTACAAACCTCCAAGTGAAGCAGATATTTTTAAACAGATAACGCTTCGCACTGATGTGAACTTATATATACGTATTCTTACTGATTGTTTAATTGTATAATGGAAGCTATAGTGAGGAAAGCAATTAAAAAAAAAGAAAAAAAAAATTCTTAAATTTTCGACTTATCTCCTTTTACCAATTCACTACTGAATTATTTTAACTACTACATGATAAACTCAAGGTTATCTCACATAAGATCACCAACAACAATTTATAAAATAATTTCTTAAAAATTATAACAACAAGCTACGTCAATTGTGAACTTTATTTATTCGTTATATATTCTACTTCAAATACTTCTAATAATTATAAATTCAATACAGATTTTTTAATTATGTTTAAAATAAATAATAAATTGTATTAACACTGTATTACTTCATACCTGTTCACAACAGCCTAATAAATAATTTATTTTTTTAACGATCAAAAATTTTAATAATTGAAAATACAGAAAAATCCAAACTTGACTAAAGGATGAAAGGGAAAAAAATCTTTAAGGAAGTTCGTGGTTTTTCTTTATTTCTCTCTATATTTTAATTTTTGTCGCAACTATAATTATACTTCACACTTCATTTTATACATATTTTTTTCTAGAGTTGTACACAAATCACACATTCGTTATTATCTCGAGGGGGCAAAAATAAACGATGTATCGTGCATATTTATTATTTCTATTACATATTCATATATCTACAAAATATCAGTCATTCTTAGATCCATCTCTGACAAATAAAACTTTCAATATCTTGCAAGAATAACATGGGCATTTTTTTCTTTACCACGCCTTACATATACATAAACCTTTTAGAAACTCTCCACTTCAAGAATATTGATTGTTTTGGCTCTCACATTTGTTATTTAAAGCA